>WYDI02025352.1:0-109917 GCA_009867235.2 Psittacus erithacus | reverse complement strand
CCTCTCCCAGACGTTCCCCCCCCCCTTCCTTTGCCCCCTCTGTAAGCCCCAGCTGTCCCCCATCAGAGTGACTCTGGGCTTCCTTGCATGCCCACCCCATGGGATGCCTGCTCAGAGCCTGCATCCAGTATGCAGGTAGCAGGATGGTGGCACCCATCCAGCGCTCCCCTTCCTTGCCCCTCTCGTGAGCCCCTCTCCAGTGCCTGTGGTCCCCTCCGGGAAGGCCTGGTGCCAGCCCTGAGGCATTTTCCCTAATGTGTTGCAAGGTGGCTTGGATAGGCAATCCCTCCTCTGCCTTCCCACTGCTCTTGTCAGCCCCAGCACCCTCCCTGTAGTGTCTTGGGTAGCTTGGAGCGTTCTTTGCCAGGCTGGGGACACCCATCTTGCTCTTCTCTTCTCCCAGACTAGGGAGAGAAATTTCCTCAGCTCCGGGCTCAGGGAGCCCTGTCGAGGGGGAGAGGTCCCTTTGCAGTAAGTGGGGAGGGTTCCCACCATGGGTGGTGCTGGGACTCTGGGACAGCCCAGGGGAATCGCAAGTCCCAACAAGTCCACGGGGAGCAGACGCTGACAGAGCTTGGTGGCCGTGGTGTCCCCGTCTCCAACAACCCTCACTGGTCCTGCAGCAGAGAACCTCACTGCCTGCACACTGTTAGTGAGTGGCAAGTCAAAGCCAGCAGCGCCTGTGCTGCAGTCAGCCTGTCAGCGCAGAAAGGGCTGCATGTCAGCCTGTCAGCGCAGAAAGGGCTGCATTTCTGCCTGTGGCTGCTTGTTATATGCCCGCTGCCGCCACAGAGGTCTGCTGTGCCCACTCCTGGGCCAGTGGCAGGACCCCTGGGACAGCCCTGCTCTGCCCCAGCCAGAGGCAGTCACGTGAGTTCCAACTGATGTGGCAGTCTCAAGCTCAGCCAAAATTTCATAGGTAGTCAAGGCCTATCGCCCTATCTGCTCCTGTGCAGCAAGTTGGGGAAGAAAAAAGTTTCTGCAGCCAGAAATACTGGTTTGCTGGCTGGAGAACAGCCTTCCTAGTCAAAGTTTATTTAAGGGCCACCTGCTCACTTCCTCTTCACACCCCTGTGACTTACGCCCCTTCCCTCTCTGGGGTGCTGCATGCCAGGCACTGCCTGACCCCTGTGCTGGCAGCCCTTGTCTTCCCTTTCCAAACTGCTCCTCTCTCCATATTGCTCTTCTTCAAATCTCTCTCTATGGTCACCTCTTGCTCCCTTTCCACGGACATCTATCCAGTATCTGATTTCTTTCTGTCTCATTTGTCTATTCCCATTGCATTCCTGTTCTCCTACTAGGTTATTTCCTCTCAGTTTCTCCATCCTTATTGTTCTCTAAGTTCCTGTCCCCAGGCCCTTTTGCATCTCCAAGAACGCACAGCAAGGCTGGGATAACTCCATTCAAGTAAACACCCGTCAGGATACATATGGGCTTAGTCCGCTCCTTCTAGGCCAAGTTCTATGCACAGTTTGTTTGGAAAGAACTTAATCAGATGAACGATATCAAAGGACAAAATTAAAATGATTGCATGTAGCTAAGGTTTGATTTGATTGTTCGGGGTTGCTTGTTTAATAAGCTTCCCCCTGAGCAGACACAGACTGCAAATTTATCTTCTGAGGATTTCAAAAGTTCAGCAGCCAAGAACGAAGCCCACATTGCTGAGGAGGGACAATGACAAGTATCTCTGCAGTTGGTCCCTGGACTAGTTTTTAAAGTTAAACCAGTAGCTATCATCTTAAAACATCAGAGAGGATGATTTAGTATTTCTCTTTATTATCTATACACTTTCCTATGGCACTGACACGCTCCATTCACTTTTAAAAAGCTCATCTCTCCCTGGGAAATTTCAGAGACAGCTATAAAGAACACATTAAAATACACATATGTTTCATTGGTTTTAAACCTGTTGGGAACAGAAGCAAGTTCTGTAAAGCTGTCTTTTTGGGCAGGGCTAGGGCTTTTATAGCCATAAAGTGCCATCCTGATTTTCACAACGCAAACACTAAACACACTAATATTCCTGTGACTGCCGTTTGTGTCTGTAAAGTATCCTACTTCCCTTTGCAGCTCAGTCCTAGAACACAGCACACAGCTCTGCCCTTCTGCAGTTTCCTGGAGCTTCCCAAACCACCTACCACCCACTTCCCCATGTTCTTCTCTCTCCCATTACCCCTTCCTTTTCAGCACTGATTTTTCCCTCCTGCACTGTCAGTCTTTGTTCTGCACCTTTTGCTGTGTTAGAGGCAGCAGCTGCAGTGGGGGAGCAGTGAGAGGGACTAGCTGTGCTACATACCAGGGGTGAATGTACCAGGGAGAAAACCCATCAGATAATAAGACACGATGTGGCCATAATCTCTATTCTGGGGGCAGATCAGTTCGAAAAATTATAGTCCTTTCTGTTACACCTGAAAACTGAGCTCTTTGTACATCAGTTGCTGGAATGGATGCTGTCCACAGCCGATGGTGGAGCAGCTCAGCCCAGCTATGTGTGCATAATGCTTTTTTGTGAAGGCATCTATTACACAGGAACAGCATGCCATGCTGTTATAGACCAGCAAAGATTATTCCCAAAGCCAGCACAGCTTTGCTGGCAAAGCCCAACTTTATACCTGTACCACCTCAGGAGCAGGCAGTCTGGTTCTAACTAGAAAACAGACCAGCAGCAACCCAGGAATGCGGCATGGCCATGCCTGGCTGGGGCTAAAGGCTAGTGCTGAGGATTCCACTATTTGAGCCATTTGAGTTAAGCAAGTGAAAAAATATTAGTTATTGAACTCTCCCTCCTTCCTTTTTCCTCTTCCTTCTGACGGCTCTACCTCTGTGCGGCTGCTCCAGGAGCTGCTTCTCTCACCTCAGCCTCATTCTGCGCTATACCATGATTCCTTCCTAGTCCCCCTTCCAACTCGTTTTTTTTCTTCTGTCTCTTTTTTGCCTTCCCATGTCTCACCCTGTGTTTCAACCTCTTTTTTCCTAAGCAAATTCCCTCAGTCAGCCCTCTTGGTTCCCTCTTTTTGAACCAATTTCCCAGCTTCCACTAGTTGCCTCAATCTGTCCTGTAGCCACCTGCCCATATGAGTTCCTCTCTCATTACTGACCCAGAGCTTGTTTTCCCTGCTGGTTCATCCTTGCTGTCTCCATTAATCAATGCCACATCCATGTGGCACTAAGGAGGCATCAGTGCAAGTGCCATAGATATACTCAGACCATTTCAAGCATGCCAGGTCTGGCGCAAAGCCAGCAGAGTAATTCCAAGGGGACCGGGATCAGCAGTGCAGGCAGCTAGCAGCAGCCCTGGCTGCTTAGGGTGTGAATGCTGTTGGCAGCATCACTGCAGCTGCCGGACTTCGTGGCTTTCATGGAGGTCAAGAGGAGCCAGCAGTTTCAGGTGAATGAGAGAAACAATGTAGTGACCCCAAAATCTGAGTTTGCAGTGGGTCAGCCAAGCTGCACTGCTGGCTCAGAGCCTCCGACCGCTCCATGCTCCATGACTGGAGAGAGTCCTTCATGTGTAGAAGGGTGACTTGTTTTACCAAACTATATTACACAAGGATTTGGACATATGTTGCTTTTATTTTAATATTGTACTGTGTTTCCAGCTTATATTTCTCTCCTTACAGCATCTCTTTTCCTCCTTACTTATGTAAGCTTTTATTACTCCTTTTTCTTATTTATAACAATGTAATGATGGCAAAAATAGGGCAACTACTAACAAGAAAGTTATTTTTAATGATGTTATTAAAAAGAGGAATACTTAGATTTTAAAATATTTATCTACATTCAAAATGAAGTCATCATATCTGCATAAAACATTAATTTTAACCTCTACTGTTGAAAATCCAGATGCAGCTCTTTGTGAAACTTTTTCTAGAACCTTCTAGTCTATCAAACAAGAGATGCAAAAATACCTACACTGAGAACACTAGACACCTTTTCTAAATCTGCAGAATTAAGGCAATAGAAGCATAGATGCTTCCCCTCCTTTGAGCCTCCCTCACAAGCCTGAGCACCCTTTCCCAAATGTGACTTTCAAACACTACTCAGGACTTTATGATGAGTGGAGCAGGACCTGATTGATAGCACTTAATCCCCCGTGCAGTAGCCTCAGACCTTCCTCCCACGCAGTTGAGCTGGAGTGGCACATGGCTGCCTTCCCCAGGAAGGCTCCTTCCTCTGCCAGCACTGGGGCAAAACTTTGCAGTGCAGGTTTACTTTCAAAACTTACCTTAAAATTGACCGATACAGAAAACACCAAGCTCAGCCCGAGGTGAGCGGGCTACGAAGCAGGGCCCTGCCAGGGTGGCTGTACCGGCAGGGAATACAAACAGGCTGAGTATCCAGCCCTCATGCAGTCAGGGGTGTAGATAGGCACGTGGGCAACATGGCCTCATGGGTATGGTTTGGATTTTGGGAGCTGGGGGAGCACCCTCACAACCTGTCCTCCATCAGGCTGCAGTGAAAGGGCACTGAGGAGGGTGCTGAGCAGTCCCTGAACTGCTTCAGATCAGCCAAGAAAATCTCCAGGCATTTGGGGTCCATCTGCTGCCAGCGTCTTCTCAGTAGGAAAAGGGGAGCAGCAAGGACTTTTGCTTCCCTGAAATTCTTGTAGGATCCAGAGAGTGGCTCCATCGCCTCACAGGGCTGAGGGCTGTGGCTGAGAGAAGAGTACAAAAGCCAGCTCTTTTGGCTTTACCTTTGTAGAAATCTCATGGAATTCTGGCTTTGAAAGGAGCAAACTTCACCTCCCTGTGTAGATGGGCACAAACCTGCCAGCGCAGGCAGCACTGGTGGTGCCTTGCCATGGGCAATGCTGCAAGACTCCTACTCCTCAGGCAGCGCCCTGACCCGCGGCAACCTTGCTGCACACTCGTGAGGGCTCTCCTGCATGCTAGGGCATTTTGGACACCCATCCGCTCCTCTGGGGAAGTAGATTGATTGATGGCTTTTCTTTTTTCAACTGTAAAAGGAAGTCAGAACTTTATTTCTTTCTTCCTCAGAGATTATTTATGAGACATTGTCTCAGACACTGCCAGCTGATATCCTTTGGCGTCACTACCACTCAGTGCACTGAAGATGCCTCAAGGTGTGTCAGTCGTGCTTCACGTCGGCGTGCCTTGATGTATGTCTTTGGCTGGGATTGAAAGGTACAGTTTCTAAATCTCCCAGTGACCCATTTTGCATGGATCACTGGTGCGCTAGAATGTAGCTGCTCCTTCCCATCGTGTTAATGCAAGTTTGCCCACGTTCAAAGAAGCCTGTGCTCCACGAGCCACAAGGAGCACACAGGGAGAGCTTGCATTTGAGTATCTGGGTGAAATGGGCACGGATGGTCACCCCCAAGTAACTTCCACAAGTTACATGCTTTAGGTGCTTTCATTGCTGTATCTTGGTTCTTTCATTTAAACTTTGTAAATTCTTTGGCTTGATAAACATAGGCAGGGAGCTGGATTACATCCTTCTGGGGCTTGCAGTCAGGAAGCACAGTGAATGCTCCCAGACACTGCGGAGGCACCCACTCCTCCCCAGTCCCATGCTGCCCCCCAGGCAAAGCTGGGCAGCAATGCTCAGTGCTCAGTGCGTCAGCAGGAAAAGGACCAAAGCGCCTGTGAGGGAGCGGCTCAGCACCACCCATGGTCACAAGCTGCCTGCTGCAGTGCCCCTGAAGCCAGTCCGGGGAACGGCCCTAATGAATACTTCCAGCACAACCCTGTGTCTCCCCATGTTGTGCCAGCTGCACGCTGCCCTGTCTGCCTGTGTGCTGGGCTGGCCGGGAGGGTGGCGGGAAGGAAAACCCTTGGGGTTTTGCCTGGAGGCCCAGCTGTGATGGCAGATGGGATTCATGGGCAGCTCCAGCCCCAGGCATGCTCAGGCTGCCTGTGAGGGCAATGCAAACGCAGTGCACCTGCCTGCAGGGCGCCCTGGCCTTCAGAGCTCTTTCAAGGCTGCCTGGCTGGGGTACAATATAAACCTGGCCCTGATTTAGTCCAGGAGCTGGTTCTGCTGGTGTGAGTCATTTAACCACACAAGCACCCCATGACTCTGACTCTCATTTCCACGTTATGGCCTCCTGCTCCCACTCCACAGTGGAAATGATCCTGTCCTGAAACTGCATGGGCATGGACCACAGCAGAGAAATGTTAGGAAAACAAGGAAGCCTTCAAGGGGATTTCAGCTACATAGATGGCAGAATGAGTCTGGGTGAACGGGTCATATCCTCCCCATCTTCTTTTGTCACGCACCCATTATCCTCTAATTTTATTTCGTGGAAAAGTGGGTCTTGAAATTAATGCTGCGTTAAGAGGCATGTGGCAGCTCATACCATCACATGTCGTGTTCTTGCCAAGCTACAACCATATCTTTGTCATGATTCATATTTTCAAACTCTCAGTAAGAAAAAATTACCTAAGAGTTTTGCAGTGGCTCGGCTGGGGGCAGCTCACATCTCTCTGAGCCTCATTTGCCTGGTTAAAGCAAAACAGGAACTCTAGACATGGAAAGTCTTTAATGAAAAATTAGACTGTGATGTAGCCACATGGTTCTGGCCTTTCCTGGGACACAACAGGCTCAGTTCCCTAAAAGCATCCAGTAAGTCCAAATGAGCTGGGATTACAGCATGGGAGCAAGGGCTTAGGCGGGGACCTCTCTGCCTTTGCCCGAGTCTAGCCCTACTAGCATTTGTTTTTTCCTTCACAGGGTTTTTCAACTTGGAAGTGAGGATATGGGCAGATGAACAAGTTACTGCAGGGAAAACAGGGGGCATGAAAGTTCAGCATCTCAGCTACTGCCAAGAAACTGCTCTTACGAATTTTTAACCCCCTCATAAACACAAATTCCATTCCCCTCTCCCACAAGGGATGAGATATCTGGCTTTTGCTCCAAGGTACTGCAGGGAAAGAGAGTGCGCGTGGACACATGCCACTAAAGAGCAGCCAGACTGTGGGCTGATGCTACCTTGTCCTGCAGTTAGTCGGCTGTCTTCCTAGACTCTGGGGCACAACAGGTTAATTTCCCTAAAAGCCCCACAGTGAAGCCCTGATTCAGGCAGGGGAATAACATGAGAGCTTCCCTGCTCTAAGGCCTTTGCCCCACAGCCACATGCAGGCAGCAACCTGGCTTGACTGAAATTCTTCAGGTTTCAGCAACAGGAAATTGCAGATGAGAGAATGCGCTGTAAAGCACACTTCCACAGTTCCAGTTGCAAGCTGTGAAAAGTAGCAGCTCCCCAAGCTCTCAGCTTCAACACTGCTATTGATACTGGTTTTTCTAATAGCACTGAGATCAGCAGAGGACCATGGGCCTTGTTGTAGCACACAACTTTCCAATGACACTCAAGAAACCCCATTCCAACTGTTACATGGTTTGCTGTCTAAGCATCCTAGCAAACCCTCAAGCACACTACAGTGTTCCAGCCACAAGAAAGAGGGTTAGAAAGGTGACTATTTTAGGACATAATTTTGAGGTTTTTTTTTCTGCCAGGCAGCAGCAGAGGTGCCCTGAAATGCTCCTCATGGCAATGATAGTTGCTGTTTAGGTGCCATGAGAGGACAAATTTCAGCCAGTACATTATTGCTTCTCTCTGGGGAGTCCCAGGGACTATTCTCATACAGGTTTGCTTTGTAGCGCTAATGAGGAAAAGATCCCTGCCCCAGAATCTTGTGGGCTTTGTAAACTGCCATTTAGGCATTTAGCGGACTTAACACCACTCTGGCTTTAATTTAGGCAGTGTGTGGTAGTACAAAGATGAGTCAAGATGGCTGAATTAACTCCCAGGACTCCCTGCAACAATAGAGCCTGAAAAGTGTTCCCTCTCAAAGCAGTCAGGAGAGGGGTGGGTACATGGCTGGCAGGACCAAGGTTGGCTGATTTCTGCCCCATGGTGAGACAGGGACCCTTCCTGCTCTCTGCGGACAATAGGCCCTGTCCTGGGAGCGGACTGGTCTCAATATGGGGCTCTCCATCTTGATCCAGTTTGGATGGGTCAAGACATGTTGAGACATGCCCTTTCAATATGCTGCATTTTATTAAAAACAAAGTAGCTGGTGGCCAGATTGTAAAACTAGGTGGGCCTCATTTGTCTCTCCCTACTGTAAGCCAATGAAACCTTCAACATATCCAAACTCCCACCTTTTTACCCATTTGAATGAAAAAACATCACTAATAAAAGAAAATGACTCACCTAATGCTAAACCTGAGCTCTGCAGATCAGCTTTGATCAAATTCACTGACATTTAGATAACTGCATTATTATAACTAAAACATCTTTTAAAGGTTTTTTCTTTCCAGACGCTCGTTCTTTAAACTTTGCTTTGATCACTGTGCATATCCTTTTCAGCAGAAATTTGTCCACAGAGGGTGATTTTTTTCATTTGTTTTTCATATGGATTCTCTTTCCTTTGTTCATATTTTAAATCAGTGAAGCTACCCTTCCAGCTAACCTCGATAATAAAAATGCAGCTACTGTGTGGCTTTTAACAACTCATTTAACCCATCTGCGTCTCAGCATTCTTGTTAGCAACACAAGGAAACTAACACTTATTTATGTAATGAGGCTGATCATGAGGCTTAATTAGATATTTTTTTTGGTTGGCTAAAGTCAACATTTCAGAAGGGCAGAGCAGGGAAGTGGTAGGCTCTGTTACAATGGTCAAACACCACCAATTTGTAATGTTACAACAGTAGTGTTACAAAATGCTGTGTAAGAGACTATTTCTTTCAGAAAGCACTTTTGAATTAGTTCAAGTGCTCCAGTTTCCAAATAAGAGTCACAATCCAAGATAATTAAAATAAATGGAAGCAGGAATGTGTCAGGACAATTCCAAATGAAAAGATTGAAATCATTGGAGTTGGGAGGGCAAAAATTAGCCAGTGTACGAATATGTGTCTGCATACGAAGCACAGCTGTAAATGATGAGGAGGGTAAAGTTTGACTTTTCTTTTTGTGTGGAAAAAAATTCACACCTCATTGGTGCAATAAAACTTGGTTTAGCATTAGAAAAAATACATTTGTAACCAATTTTTCCCTTTCAAACAGGTGGGAAGGCTATTTAAGTTTTAATTTGCTAATTATCTATCATTCATTGTGATTTGACCATCCAGCTGGGAAAGGTAGACACTGCACATTCATTCCTGAAGTGGGCGGCTGTCAGGCTGTAGAGTCAAGATAGTACTTATTAGTGGTTTTTTACAGCATGGGCAGAGTTCTTGTTATAGCTTGTAACAGAGGTGGATTAACCGCAAGTAATCTTCAAAACTTTGAAGTCTGAAGCTGCAGCACCTCTTACCGTATTGTAGAAATAGGTGAGTCTGTTCAAGTAACCTTTGCTGGTGAGATTCTTCCCGTCTCGTACCAAAGTGCAGCCTTTCAGACTCGCAGGACTGCCTGCGCGGCCATTTTGTGAACACGCATGCGTGTCATCTGACAGCGTGAGCCCTTAAACTCTGTACCGCTTCTGTCACAAATAAAACCATTTATGAGCACACACATTTGCAAAGATCAGG
This sequence comes from Psittacus erithacus, assembly GCA_009867235.2. Classification (NCBI taxonomy): domain Eukaryota; kingdom Metazoa; phylum Chordata; class Aves; order Psittaciformes; family Psittacidae; genus Psittacus; species Psittacus erithacus. The sequence goes on along the minus strand of WYDI02025352.1, from coordinate 100,419 downwards.
CCCTTGATCATCAGCTCTACACCAAGCTTCTTAGGGATGGCTTGTTTTCCCAGAACACTTTAGGCTGAGGATCCCTATTATAAATCCCTGAGGATTTAGGATCCCTAATATAAATCTGCTTTAAACAGGAGATATTAATTTTTTAACACAGACATTCTCTAATATTTTCATGATGTGGCTCATACCTTAATAGATAGCAGTTGCAATGCAGATCTCGCTGCGCAGCCCACAGTTGCGCAACATATTTGCGGTAATAAGAACCCTCGCCGACATGGAAAAATAATATTAAGAAAATTAATGTAAGGAAAATCTGTAATGGGTTTTTGTCTGTGTCTAATGCAACTTAGCAGTTAGCAGAAGGAAGGAATTTAGTACCAGGTGAGTAGCCAGCTCCTCAGAAATCATGTTTCTTTGACTGTATTTTAGACCTGCTGTTTTGACTTAGTGCATCAGAAGGAAGATCTGCTTTGTAAACAACAGCATGAAACACCTCACTCAGGATTCTGCCCGGCAGTCTCAGCTGTCAGAACCTTGCCCACAAAAAACAGTTCCTTGGCACAAGCGCTTTTCATGTTGGTGCCTTTTCTGCCCGGGGGAGTGTTTTGAAAGCTCAGAAACTTCAGCAGGGCAGGAGAGCAGGTTCCTACCTACCAGCGGCAGTGCGAAAGAAAATGCTATATTTTCACTGCAGCATCTGTCAAGTCCTCTGGCGAAAGAGAAGCAGCAGTTATCCCAATAAGAAAGGCTGCTCTGCTTATTTATTGCATTTTCAGGGACCACAGAGTCATAGCAACATGGCAGCGTCCAGACACTGTTCGGCACAACCGGGGAAGAAATCCTGGATGGGGACTGGCCTTCTCTGCCTCCCACCCCAGCCTCTTGTGCTTGCTGCCCCCACAGCACACAACCACCACCCCATCGGACAATGCTCATGTTGGCATTGGCTTTTGTTCAAGCTGATCTGTAAAAGGCAGGGTGGATTAGATATTAGGGGGTTTTGTCTGCTGCCTGGATTTCTCTTGAATCATATATCAAGGAAGTCTTGCATGTTTTTCCCCTTTTTGCTGCTAGGAAGGTAGATACTAACCCCCTTTATTTCCTGGCAGCCGTGGATGTTAGAGATGATGGAAGCGCAAGATATTTCACATGCAGGAATCAAGGGAGCAAAGAATTCCTGGAAGAAAAGCCTTATTTTTTATTTTTTTTTTCATTTTAGACAGCTTGAAACTGTTAAGCTTTGTTTAGCTCCTACCTAAATTCCTTGAAAACAATACTTAGCGAGAGGGAGGGATTTGTTGGTAAACACTGTGTACTGCCTGCTATTTTTCAAGAACTGGGCACACTCCTAACAGCCTTCTGAGACCTCCCCGAAAGACACCAATTGCAAGAGGAAAGGTTGTATTTGATCGATAAGAAACTTGTCTGTTTGTTCAAATAAAAAGAGCAGCAGATCCAGCTCCCTTATCTCCCTTCCTTCTTGCATGCCAGATCACCTTTAGCATCAGGCCCAGTCCTGCAGCTGCTGCTTTCAAGCAGGTCTTATCGAAACCAGCTATGGTTGTTGATCTGCTCTGGGTGCAGAATCGGGCCCTGTCTTCCCCAATGCCTTCCCTTTATCATTCCATTCCCACAGCCAAAGGAAGTGGAAAATGAAAATTAATAATTTTCTGCACTTGTTAAAAATGAAACAGATGCCAAAGGTCCTCTGAAAGTGAAAAATAGTAATTATTTTCTAAAACATTTTTTGTCTTCGAGAAAATCTCTGCTGCTCAACCTTTCATTACTGAGAGTGTATGTAGGCACAGGGGGAAACGCTTGTTTTATCTTGGAACTGACTCTCCTGGAATCCCAAAGGACACATCAAGAAATGCTGTGAAGATCTTTCAGGATTTGGATAGCCAGTTTTACCCAGATTAGAAATAATTTATTCTCCATAACTAATGCACAGTTATGAATTACTAATTAATTCACCATAACTAATCCTAAACACTAGCAATGTGTTAATACAGCATCATCACAAATATTGGTGGTAGTTTGATTATGTTGTTCAGAAAGAATATATTTATATATTTATAAAACATAAACATTGGTGTCCATTATGTCCTGTCCATGCCCATTTGATTTGTTTTCATACCCAGACATTTGTGATAATTTAGCAGCATGCAGATAGTTAATTCATATACAAAAAGAAACAGCGTAATGCAAAATACTGTAATCCCCCCGACTGATATCATTAAAATCAGTTTTTATTAGTTGTCTATGGGTTTTTTTATATAGAGTAAATAACACATGTATTTTTGGATACATATCTATTACCCCCCAAATATATGATGTTTTGTGATTAAAACAGTTGCATTTGTCATCAGAAATAGCAAAACATGGACTTGATCCAACTTATTTGCAGTTTTCTGTCACATAAATGCGGTAAAGAAATATTGAAATATTATAATCACCATACTACAGAAGAAATTTTTCTCTCTAGATTTTAAATTCTAGACTCATTTCCAGTAGAAACCACTATTTTATCTTGCTTTACCATATTCCTTTCTCATCAGAAAATTACTCTTTATATTCTCATAAAATATTTGGCAGACCCATAAAGATAAAAACATGCACAAAGAACAGATGACAAAAGTTTATATCAAACAATACATATCAAAGAGAAGAAAATCCACTTCCTTTTTGCTACCTCTACCTGTATATTTTAGCGTTAATCAAATCATTACTACGTTGTTGCTAGCAGCCAACAAATGGCTCGCATTAATTTCTTCTCATTCAAAACGATTTTTATTTAATCCTTAACCATCGATATATCAAAATAATATGCTAATAAACATTTTAAAAAGTTGATTAAGTAGAACTTTCAGTTTTTGTTGGGTGAACCCAAGATGAAAAAAAACATCACAAGAGTGGAAAATATGAAGTCCCAGTAACGACAATATCGAACAGACTTTGCAATACCTAATATTCCCTGAAAATGTTTAAAATCCACATGTGAATAGAAAATAACTTCTTGCTTGACTTCACTGACCCAGAATTGCCAGTGGAATAAAAAGTTTAGCAATTCCTAAAGGTAGCAAAGTGTGATTTGCTCTGATTTCAGCTGAAGTTATCAATTTATCTATATCTGTCTCTTCTCTCTTTAAGAAAGCAGAGAGGATTTGTTCGTTCATGGTCTTTAAAAACACTGTCTTATTTTCATTAAGCTAAGCCCACTGCTGATGTAATTCTTGCATTACAAAGGTCTTAATTTAAACCATGACATAAATGCTTTTCATCAGTTGATTTTTTGTTCTTTGTGCCAAATTTCTTGCATTTTTAAAATAAAGAATATGGTGTATAATAACTGCTGGGGGACAGGCTGCTTTATTCTTCAGTATGAAAGACAAATGGGGTGTGACATGCATACGTTTCAACATGCAGCACTTACTTCTTCAGGACCTTTACTTTTTCCACTGTTTTCTCAGTAGACTATTTCACTTCCTTTGACTCGGGCCTAACGATAACACTGGATTTGAAGCACAGTTCTCGGCGCTGAGCACACTGACGGGACCAAGAGGTGAAAAGTGCTTCTAATCTGTCTCCTCTTTCTCTCTCCCCCTTTGCCCCCCTTCTCCCTCTCCCTGCCTTCCTCTCTTTCCTTCCCCCCTCCACTCAAGGATTTGGGGTCTGCAGATGATAATTTACAGAGCATTTTGGAAGCAGGGTGGGGATGCATTCCTAACACCCCAAATCCTGGTTTGCATTACACATTAGGGATTTCAAAGCACACTAAGATTTAATCATAATCAGAAAGCAGAGAAATCGCTTCTACAACATTCTGCAGCATTGAGTCCTTTTTCTTTTTTCCCTTTAGTATCACTGTAACTAATACAGCAAAATTGTATTGTCATCATGTTATGCTATCATTGCAATGATCGATGAGCTATGCTAGTGCATCTGGGAAAACTGCATGACTTGTTTAGTTTGGGCATTATTTCGAGTTTAGGAGGTTGGTTAATTTTTGGACAGAGTCAAAAGACAGCAGCTCCAGCTGTTTCTCTACTTAAATGTGAACGTACAGAAGAAATTTTTCTTTATTAACTTTACTACAAACAATCAAGATTACAATGGAAAGGATGGAAATACTTTAATTAAGCAGAAGTTTCAATATGGTCTATGCTGAAACCAAATGGCAGCATTAGTTCATTGATCTCCACAAGACAGTATTCTCAGATACAGAACAGATTTAGAAAACCTTGCATGAATTTGTAGAAATAATAAAATCTTTTCATGAACTCTGCATCTGCTGCATTTTAGCAGATGTTGACCTGATACTTCTATACTTGCCCTGGCTTTATACTTTGTCCGTAAACAAATGCTCTTAAAAATTGCTGAAGACAGGATACAGTGATAGATTGACCTTTAGTCTGTCAACTTTCTTGTACTATGCAAGACATTAAATGAAATGTGAAAGGCATCTTCTTTTAGTCAGATTAAGTATCTGTAATTAATGAATATTAGTCTGTGTCATTTAAATAGATTAATTTTATCTCCTGCATATCGGGCATCTCAATAAAATGGAAGCCAGAAGAATAAATATTTTTACTATTAAATACTTCAGTCTAAAATATGTTGCCTATTTCTAAATTGCAGTCTATATCCATAAAGTTGGATATTATTTGGCTTGTTATTTTATCTTTTCTCATTTATTCACTTTATTGTCTGTGCAAAATCCTTTTATATGGACCCAAGTAGAAGAGGAAAGCAGGGTTATTCTTTAAGGGTGTGTTCATCTTTACATTTTTTAAACCCTTTTTGATAGATTTATATCAAGGCTGAAGTAATTCACCCAGGGACAAAACTTGGCATCAAAACTTTTAAATACAAGCACATTTCTCTTTTGATTTTGGGTTTTTTTAAGAAAATTCAAGAATCGGTCGGCATGTTCTTAAAGGCAAAGGTTTAAGACCAGATCCATTTGAAGTCAATGCAAGTTTTGCCATTGACTTCAGTGGAGCCAGGACTTCTTTCGAAAGATGGAAACCAATTACATTTAGTATTTTCAGATGGAAAATTTGTGCTTGTATAAATTTAGGTTGTTTCTTTTGGGGGGGTAATTACTGTATAATCCATAGAAGGTATCTCTGGAAATCTTTTTGCTAAGTGACTATCTTTTTTTCATTAAGATAAGTAACAGTTCAACATATGTGGTTACTTAGGAAATTCCTCAGGATCTTTAGTGGAGTCTTTTGGGATAAGAGATGAAATCAGCCGTTGTCATTCATGACAAAGATCCCACATAATTTTTCCAAAGAGTTCGGCATGCCAAAGAGGGTGGATAAGCACGAGTGATTATATTTTGCCCACGCACTTTCCATCTGAGGTTTGAATCTGAGGTGGGACTTCTGCATTTTCTGCCCTCAGCTCCTATCAGATATCAGTTCGTGTTTAGTAACTGACACCTTTAGCCAGGCAAGGAGAGATGTGAACAGAGTTAGCTTGCTTTGCTTCACAGAAAGATGAGGTTATTATCGGCAAAATCCTGCTTGCCTTAATCAAAGGACAAAACCTGACCCTCTGTAGAAGATGTTAAGGACTGCTTGCGTGAGGGACCTGCAGGATGAGACCTGAGATCCAGCCTCTCTCTTTCCCAGATAAAGCTTTTCAAAATAGATTTATTGTACTGCAAACCTGTTCTCGCCTTCCACCTGGAAGTACAGTCCCAGCTGTGTTCAAGTATTAGTGATACTAAAGCTATCCCAGGTAGATGACACAATTTCTGTATGAGAGATGACTAGTTCAGCCAGGCCTACCCCACACTTCCTGACTCAGACCCTCTGACCCCCAGTGCTCCCTTCTCAGGGGGTTTAGCTCCATGCATGGAGCCTTTGGGCAGAGCTCAGCTGCTGTAGAAAGGGCAGCTCCTTCCCTACGATGGCAGGAAGGGACAGAGCCCAGCTCTGCCAGTTAGGACTGGTATTCCTGCGAGTATTTCATGAGGTTAGAATTGGGGCCAGTGTATTGTTATAGTCTGCTCCGAGAGGTGAGCCAGCATTTAAGGCCTTTTTGGGTGTTTCCTTTGGATGTGAGATTGATGATAAATCCTCTGATGCAATGCTGTTTATTTACAAAGAATAAACAGAGTTTGCTTTCCCGAACCTGAGGAGGGACCAGCAGCGGCACACGTCTTTTCCCAGAATCCCTGGCCAGCATTTCCAGAGAGTTTTCTGCTGAGAAGGAGCTCTGCAGTCAGCGTTCACCCAGGTTCACTCTCGCTGCTGTCTCTTCTAAAACCCAGATTCTGTGGATCTGTTTCTCCATTGCCCGTACACCTCACGTTCACACTGAGAGAGATCGGGCTGACACACACTGCAGGTGCACGGGCTGGGTAACCTGGGGAGACCAGAGCCTCCAAGTATCTCCCCTGCTCCTCAAAAATGATGTGAACCTGAACAAACCGGGTCAGTGGCACTGCGTTATAGCCATCCCCTCGCACCCTGGGCACAAGTATGACAAAGCTGCCCTTGGTGTGTGTACCCTGGCTGCCTGCCCTTCCCAAATGCTCAGCAGAAAGCTGAGTGAGAATTGTCACCTAACAGTGCAGCTAAATAGCTCCTTCTGCTAGATACACATGCACCGTGGCCTTTTGAGCTCAAGTGCGTATCCTACCATGCTCATGATGAACAGAATATCACAAAGCCTTGAAAATATGAGTGCTGACAGTAAGCACCGAGTAAGGCTGAACTGTAAGTCGGACTCGGCTAAAGTCAGTGTCTGTTTTGTGAGCAAACACAGAAACAGAGCCAAGAGAGTGAAAGGCTTGGCTTTTGTTCCTTCCTCCATACATAATGTTTTCTTTCACTAATACATTCTGCAAATGAAGACCTTTAATGTCTTGGCCATTCTCTGAGTGCAAATGGACTATTGCAGTGAGTAGCTGTCTCCACACATACATTTTCATAATTTTATTCTTTTCATCCTTTTTTGGGAATAAATACATTATATGTTCATACTATCACTAGTTTGCACTGTTAAAATTCTTTTATATCTCCATAGCATCTAATAATAATTTTGAATTTATAATACATAGCTCTAGACCCCTGAGCTGAATTTACATATGTATGACCAAAAACCATTGTATTTCTGTTTAGATAAAGCATTTTCTAAGCTTTTAGAAGGTTTTTTGTTTTGTTCTGGTTTTTACATCAGCGTGCTGTACAAAGCCTAACATAGATTCCACAGCAACTAGATGTTGCAGGGACTGACAGGCAGCTCCACAGCAATAGGATTTTGCCTTGTGCTGCTATCTTTTGGGGTACAATGTTAATATTACCTGGTTCTTCACTGGCATAGTTCTTCCACACCTGCCTTGGCAAAGGGCTGTCTTCCCACCTTTTCACCTCCACATTTATGATCTGTTGTGTTATGGATGTGACCAAAACCATCGGATTGATGTTTTTGCAGTTTCAGTTAAATATGTAAGGTGTTTCACAGTGTGATGAGACTTTGTCATCTTAATTCGGTTGGTTTTAGTGTATGTAGAAATAACATGCTTCTGTATGGATCTCCTATTTTTTAAATACTGTAGCTTTTTTAGTTTGTTGCTCAGAGTAAACACTGGCTTCTGTATATCCATCCTGCTCTCCATCTGGTATTCTAAGATTGCAAGCAGTAGTAGCAAAGGTGGGGCTACAGACATCAAAGATACTCATACGTCTTGCAACTGAGCACAGTGCTAAAATCCTGTTAATGCTTCTGTGGGGAAGTGTCTCCATATGTCATCCCATGTATTTTCTTTGCTATATAAAGTACTGCTTAACAGTACACTAAGCTGGTGGAAAACTATTTGCTTTGTTGGGTTAGTTCTACTCTGGCTTTATGCAGGGCTGGGTAAGCACCAGGGCCAGCTGTGGGTGGGAGAAAAAGGGACGGCGGCACCTGGAAGGCAATGGGGCTTCCATTGCTGGGAAGCAGATATCAGCCCAGCTGAGTGGGGAGAAATCCTTGGCTGGCTGAGAGGTGTTGAGGTCGTGATGTAACCAGCTTTGCTGTTCATCAGCTGCATGAACTTCCTGTGAGTAAGAGAACTCTACCTTCAGACCGGTCCCACCTCATCTCCTTAGGTTGAGCCTTGCTCTTTTTGGATTGCTTTTCCCAATTTCATGCTTTCTCTCTTCTTAGCAATTAGAGCGTCTTCCTGCAAACCTGTCCTCTCATATTTTGTCTTCTCTCTGTCTTCTTGTGATACTCACAGATGCGTAATCACTCTTTTAACAAGTCCCCTGGAAACTCCTTCTTATGCTCCCTTACTGATTTCAAAAGGCTCTTTCAGATTTTGACTTTGATCTCCTTCCCCATTTTCTCTAGACTTCATCTCTGGACCACCTTCTCCAGACACAGAAATGCAGAAGTCACTATTTTGCTAATGATTAATAGTCCTGCTGTGTACCTCCTGCCTCATTCTCCTGACTTCCACTTAAATTGCCCACTTTCAAGTAAAAAATCCCATCCTTTCCAGTTTCTGAAATCTGAGCCATCACAGAGCCAAAAACATGGAAGTGATGAGACTGGGAAGGACAGTCACTCCTTTAGTTTAGTTGTTTCTCTGGACTTTTTAGTCAACTTCCTTTAGAACCTTTATTTTTGTAATTTGGGTTTATTGTTCCCCCTCATTTATAACTACAGATCATGTCTTGCAAGACTTTGTCCTTCTTAGAGCTGTTACTTCTTTTCCACTCCAACACATGATGACACCTGTTGTGTCTTTCCAGCTTCTGCAGCTTTGGACAGGCAGTGTCCCACAGATTCCCTCTCAGCCGTGCTTTGACACCATTTTGGGCTGCTGTGCTTTCTTGGCTGCTGCCCTACTCCTGCAAGACACCCCGAACAAGAAATCTGATTGAGAGGTAGGTCCTTCAGAAAGAATGTGGTAAGACTGACAAGACTCTCTTTCTAATCACAGTCTAGTTATCACTATTTTACCTGTGTTATTGCAGTGGTCAGGAGCCCTACTCTTGCACTCAGACTTCTCTTATACAAGAGAAGGCTACATTGGTGAAATTCTTTGTGGTCATACTGTTCAGTTCAGCATTAAATCTCCTCTGTGCTCTCTTCATTGTCATCCTGCAAGATGTGATCAGAGTGCACAAGGCTGTTTGCATGAATGCGCTTAGTACAACCCTGCCTGCATGTTGCACAATTAAGCCCTTGATGTCAGTGGTTGCACTCAACCCCACATCACTTTTTTATTACAGTATCCCAGGAGAAGTTAGAACCCTTCAAATACAATGTTTTTTATGGGAATAATGATAATTTTTTTTGAAGTTGACTTTTTAATGGAAGGTAGAAAATTTCAAGGCTTCTGCTAGAGTTTAACTGTAATATGGTGTTGATGTGGAGGTTACATTATCAAACAGTAATGAATTCCAGACATAAAGGATGTGGTGGCCAGCAGTTACAGTTGTTCTGAGGGCTTTTTCTGAATCTTCCTATTCATGAACCACACGACTCAAACTTCTCATATAGGAGAACTCTTTATTCTCTCTCTCTTGCACCCTTGTTATTTATATTACAAAATATGTATTATAATTTATTTTTAATACATAAATACGTAATTATATTATCCAAAGATCTGCACTTATGGAGAAATATTTTTGACCATACAGAGTCTGGGTGCCTATACTACCTGCTACTTACCTAAAGGACTTCATAGCATTTCAGTCTGAAAAAATGAGGTCTCACACTTTCTCATGAGGCAGCCTGGTACTGAGCTACAAGAACTGTTTTGCATTTGGGAAGGTTGAAGAAGGGATTTAAACAAGCCAACTCTGTACATTCAGGACTTGAAAAATGCTGGTCCATAAATAAAAACTTCTAAGAGAAATCAAAGTCTACTCCCTTTATTGGAAGTGAAGCATTCTTTCTAGCCAAAGGAATGCACACAGTTGATCCCTCTACATTTGGTTTTCTGGGTTTGAAAATTCAAATGCAAGAGAAAGACTCTTCTATAGATGGATGCATTTTCCTGCATTGATTTGATCAGGGCTGTACCAGTATAAGTGAGGATAGCACTTGACTTGACCCTGCGTTCGTGCTTATATTATTGCCCCTATACACAGAGTGGAAACTTGCTGGATTTTTTCCATTAGGAGGAGAAATTGATGATAGGAGTCAGGAATGTCTTCAGTTTATTTACAAAACATGTACTCAGAATCTTGTTTCTCTGAATGCAGTAGAAACAAACAACAGACACTTTTCTTACTCAGAGTTTCCAGGCTTGCTTCTGTAGCGCAGTGTGTTCCCCGTAGAGCTGTGCCGCTATGGTTTGGGCTCCTCACAGGACTGCTTCCTGGCTGCTGTTCCTTATGGACGCTGAGACAAGCACATACACATCCCCTCTCCATCTAACCATCTGACTTCCCAACCTCTACATCCCACACTGGATTCTGGTTGAGCGCAGCTTACTTCTGATTGAGCACTGGCACAATTCAGGTGGCATCTTCTGCTCTCTCTGGCCTCCTACTCCTGGAGGGACTAAATTGCTCTTAGTTTAGCTCAGAGGACAGACACTCGCATGAGCTTTTCTAAGGTACGTGACTGTAGATTAAAAAAATCCGCTGCCATGAAAATTCCACATAGATACAGCCTGCATATGCACCCACATGCACACACGTGCACTCGCATGCACACACGTGCACTCGCATGCACACACACACAGAGAACTTCTGAGCCTGTAGCGACTTGTAGTGTAACAGAACTACAAAACTGTTTCATAGTTGTCTGAATAATTTACAGTTCTCAGTTCCTTTATTGTAGGCAAGCTTTCACACTAGTTTTACAATAGCACAGCTTGTCTCAGATCTGTGGCATGAACTTTTGTCAAAGAAATATAAATAAATGACGGCAAAAAGTCCTGACAGTGAAGTATCATTTCTGAATGCCTGCAACAAGACAATGTTCTCATGTTTCAAACAAGTGCTAATTTCTATGGTATTGAGCCAGTCAACTCTTCAGCTCTGCTAATCACATTTTGATAGGAAGATGCAGTGTATAATGTCAGAAAGAGATTTTTCTTCTTGTGAAAAAAATCCCCCAAGCTTTTCAAACTAAAAAGGTGGAGATTATGGACAGGCACAGTTACACTGCACTGTGTTTCTCAGCTCACAGTCTTTATGCTTTTTTCTATCTTAAGTTTTGTAGTAAGGAATGTTCGAATAGTTTTAATTGCACGTGAAGCTAAAAGCAGTCTCTCACCAGAACCCCCTGTGCAAAAAGTGGAAGCAAAATAATCTCATGGGTTTGTAGCTTCACAGTCTTTCCATATTTCTTTTTCCCAGCTTATAAGATGAAGTGCACAGTTTCACTTTTTCTCTGATCTCTACAATTCTCCAATCTCTGCAATTTGTGTATTTTCATATGGAAAGCTGATCAGATAAATTCCATTTTAGGTACATATACACTATTTTAAAACAATTTTAAAACTATTTGTAGAGTGTGATAAGCGTTAAATTTATCACATTTACATCAAATAAGAGAATAGCTAATAGTTTATGAAATGGATTCTTTGAACCTGATGTTGGGCCAAAAAGAAAGGGTTTTTTTTCAGTGATTCTTTTCATATGTATATTGAATGCACACATTGCTTGTATTTGTCAATAGCACTGAAAGCTACGACTAGATAGGACAAAATAAACATTTTTAAACATGAACAGACTTCATTAGTAGCAGTGGAATGCATCTAGTTAACTAAAGACATTGTCCTCAGGCACTAAAGAGATCATAATTACAGTTGCAACTCCACCTTCTGGCTTATTTTGCTCTAAGGAGTCCAAAAGTTTGGATTCTTTATTTTGAATAAATGTGGATACTTCCTTCAGGGTCTGAAAAAGGAAAAATTGACAGCTACATTCCAAAGAAAGCTTAGCTGGATGGAAAACAACTGCTTGAATACTAATGTGCTCCTTGTTTAGTGGCGCAAATCAGTATCATCACTTTAAAAGTGCGTAACTAGGATAAATACTGGATATGGGCCCAAAGAGTTCTCTTTGTTTCTTGAGTCAAAGATTTCCATATAAAAATAAGTGTATATGTGTGAAATCTTTTTCTGAACAGCCTTCAACTAATCTGTGGGAAAAATACAGTGGAAAGCTCCTCTAGCCAGTGGCGTTTGGGCTACTTCAAAGAAACATTGTGGGAACAGTAAGATAAATGAATCAGATGGAGATGGAGAGTGAAAAAATAGCTACATCCTTGACTAATTTTGTTCTGTGATATCAAAGAGTCTCAAGTTTTCCATAGTTTCCTCCATATTTGTAAAGTTAGGGTGCTGCCACATGCACTCTTCTATACTAAAGACAGTGTAGTATTCCTCTTTGCCACGCCTATCTTTAGCAATTCATTTGCTGTTTACTCTCAGTGGGTTCAGAACAACATCCAAACTCTTACGTTCTTGGTCAGGAGGGTTTTAATCATGTAACTATCTTTTAAAAAAGGAATCATACACAGATTCAGTTATAAACATCTTTCTGCATCCTTAGAAATCAATAGAGACTGAGAGTCAGACATGGGATTTAGCGGAAGAAGTTATGACCCTGTGTAAAGGCAAGCACAAAAGTGGGACAGTGATAAATGAAGCTGTTCAGGCTCCCTGGCATGTTGATTCTGTGGAGTACATTTTAGTGAAACAGTTTCCATATCATGTTTGGCTTCATGAATGTTCAGCGGTAGAGGCCAAATCCTGCCCTCAATCCAACCTCTGCAATTCCCTTCAACCACGTTGCACCTTTCATCTGTTTTCTTGCATTAGGATCTTCCATGGGAGTTCAGCCTTGCCAAGCATCTTGAAGTTGTATTACCAAGAATGTTTCAAGCACAAATCTCTTAGCCTCATCACTGAAGACAAGCACCTTGCCCAAGAAAGGTTTGCTTTGCCCCAAAGCCAAGATAAAAACTGGCAGCTTTGCACCACTTTAAGCTGAGATCTTGGCCTTTAAAGCTGTGGCATAAACACAAGTGTTGAACCAAAGTGGACTTTGGGAGAGGAATCAGTGTCAACAGGAATCTGTGAAATGTTTCCAGGTCAAGAGAACATTCTCCAGTGTGCCCCTAGACTGGGTTTTCTGCAGGGCTTGGGGAAAACAGTGTCTTAATTTTCTCCGTTACAAACCACATTCATAGACTAAAATTATAGCTGTGCCTTGGTCTGATTGCTGTTTTCACCTTCTCCCTCCCCGCAGTGTCAACCCTTTCTCCCTTCCTTCTGAGCAGAAATGAATGGAAGAGAAGGGAAGCTTTTGTTAGTCTCAGCTCAGGGCTGGCTGGGGCATTGATGGACCAACCAAGGATTCAAGATCTCCCCAAAGGAGAAAGGGTTAGCCAAAACCAACCCAAACCCTGTGAGAAGCAAAGGTAAAAAAGGGCAGGAATGTGAGGTTGAGGCCTCACAAGTATATCAGAAAGGTAGTAGGGGTCCTCACTGAGCAGAGGATCCCCAGAAATGACCACCAGCGTGAAAGTATCTGGGTCACCACTCAGTCCTTTATTTTCCTTAGCTAGCCTGCTGCCCCTTGATGAAAAGCCCTTCCTACCACTGTCACCCATGCTCCCTACCTCACTGCTCTAGTCAGTATGTCTGTGTCCCAGAGACATCCTCTCAACTCCTATTCTGCTCCCCTGGCAAAGTGCCTGGTTTGGCTCCAGGGAGGGCTGCTTTCCTCTCCCTGCTAGCCCTAAGGTAGCTTGTGTCTAAAAATGACCTTGTCTGAAAGTAAGAGGAGAGAAGACGTGTTTTTGCAATGCTACCATGCTATAAATCCTAGTGTAGCCAAGCCAATCCAGGAACACTGCGCTACTAGAGCTGGGACATTTAGAAGGGCATGGATTGGCTTTTGGGTACTCAAACACATTCCTAGCGGAAATCTCTTCTAGGAAAGGCTTCAAGGTAGAGATGGGGTGAGTGGAGGAGGGAAGCAGCTGATGGCCAACAGCAAGGAACTAAGGAAGGTATTGTTTCTTTTACTACTGAAAATGGGATAATTTCATTTGAAGAAACATCTGAGAAACGATTTTTAAATACTGTCTCAAAACAGTCAGGACTAGCAGACATCAGTCAGGGGAAATCTGCGTTTAAGTTCCAGGCACTGGAGCTGTATTCTTATTGTGTTTGGACCAATTCAGTCAACCTCACTTAATTTCCACTGTAGAGAGAGTCTAAACAAGGCAGGAAAGAAATAAAAAAACAAAGTCTCCTGCAGAGATATGTTGAGAAAGAAAAGAACTTTTGAGAGAAGAAAAAATAAAATGCAGAGGGTTGACAGGAAGAATAGAAAATGTAGCGAGTGAAGTAATTTTTTGGTATTTTATTCCTGTAGAGATTTTGTCATCAGACGATTGTAACCATCCACCTGTATAATAACTATAAAATACACACGGGACATAACAAGCTAATCTTCTGACTTTTCTTTGCGTCACCTCTATGGGGAAAATGCCACAAGAGAAATTTATCTGACACATTGTCGTATCTCTGTGTTTAAACCTGTCCAAAATGAAAAAGTGAAGCATTTGTTTGAGTTGCAGAAGGGGTTTTGGCTTACTCCCCATGAAAATATGATTATAAATTCCTCCTGCATTTACTGCTGGCATATTATAAACAATTGAGTCCACTGATTACTGGATTATATAAGAATTCTTGTGTTATTTGAGACTTCATACATCAGCTGCTGTATAAAAGTGGCATACCTATTTTTTAACATCTAAAATCCAAACTAAAAGGAACTTTTTCTGTTCTGTGGGATTTTTATTTCTGGCTGGGGGAGGAGGAAAGAAAACTGTGGGAGTTCTTGCCTCATACTCCCAAACTGATTGCTTTCAGTGCAATTTCTACCCATTTGCAGCTGGGCTGTGAATATTCCTGCTTCATGACAGTAATGTCCCCATCCAGAAACTAAAAACTGGCAGTGTCCTTATTTAAACCTCTGAGTTTAGCCTCTGTATTTGATTCAAGGTTTTGAAAGTCTTGGCGTCTGTCCTGATGCTTCTTGATGAAATGTAGGGCATGAACGAAACTGCATTTTGACCATCCCATTTTACCTTAGTTGTGGCACGCCACATTATCTGTCACAGGTGGGAAAAAAACCATGCAAATGAATGTAATCCATTTATTGGTTTATGGTCACAAAGTCCTCAAGGGAGTGTTCCAAATCCAGAATGCTGGATTTGGCATTTCAGTGAGTTAGCAGAAAAACACAGCTTCCTATGAATTATATGTCCAGCAGTGCTTACCTTTCACCAAAGGTTTGGAGCAGTCACATATAAATGTATTCTTATCAGACAGTTTTACAAATACTTGATTTTTTTTTTTCCTGAAAAAGCTTTCTGTGATGTTCAAAATGCAATTGTAGAAGAGATCATCTGTATGAGGATAAGACAGATGAAGAACATATTTTCAGGAGACATTACTGTCCCATACAATAGAATATACAGCTCTCTGCATTCTATTGTATTCTATTAGTGTTCTATAGTATTTGTCCTATTGTGATGTATTCTTACAAAGTGTGTATTCTTGCCTACTCCTGACATACCAGGGCAAACCTGAACCTTACGTATTTGGGTAAATGACAGTAAGAATGTTGCAAATTTGCTTTTTCTGCAAGTTGCTCATAGGTTAAAAGCTTAAGCAATAAATAAAGCACGGGCAGTTACAGCAAAAAGGACTTGCAATGTCCCTTAAGTTTGCTTCAGCTTGATCATGCAAGGAACCTCGATGTTACTAGCCGACATAATCTGAGTGAGCTAGCAGTCATCATTCTTTCAGTCTGGCTTGTCAATTGTGGAATCAGTTTTTCTGGCATGGGGACATTTTCCTAGACAGGAAGCTGTGGAGACTATCACGTTCATTTGCGGGAGTCATACTGTATCCACTACTATTTGGATCTCTCTAGGTCACACTGGATTCCCAACATACTCCAAGAGCATAAAGTATTTAGAATGGATCATAGATCCATTTGATAAAATGTGCAAGTGAGGCATAATGTGTAACTTATTAAACTGATAGCTCAGGAATTGATTACTTATTGGTAAGAGGCTCATACAGAAAGTAAGAACATACCGAAGAAGAACATTATTAAATGGATTTCTACAGGCAGGCTGTGTGGTCCACAGCATTAAAAGGAGAAGCAAGAAATCCTGTGTTCCACCTTTGATTTCACTATCAGCTATTAACAGCACTGTTTATTAATATAATCATTATTTGTACAAGACTGTTACTTAAAAGCTTTAAATATGGGAGTCATTTCATTTCCAGGGTTCAGTTTCCCTATCTCATAGTAATATTTTAGAGTCTTTTGTTAGGAAGACTTAGCAATGTTTGCTGAGCACTTTGAAAAAATGAAGCAATGTATTAAGGTATAAGGAGAGTTGTTATTTAAAAAAAAAAAAAATCATTATTTTTCAAAAGCAAACAATTTTGTCAAGATGATAAAAGGAAGAAAGAGGGAGTGTAGGACTGAAGACGGTATGTTCATTTTCTTCTCACTAAACAGTAAACTCTTTAAGGAACACTATATTCTTTCATCCTCATTGTCCTATCACCTAGCCTCTTGCACTCAAGAGCAGTCATTTCATATCTGTATTTACACTTCTCAACCCATACTCTGTGCTCTTGCTTTTCAGCACTTTATACATTTATTTAAGGATCAACTCGGAGCACTTATACCGGTTATTAGGAAAACATCTCACATTCTCCCATCACAGCCTGCAACTGCAAAGCTATTATAAATCATATGGTATCACTGACATCCCCCTTTCATCTTCTCAGAGGTGCAATGCTCTTTTCAGGAGTTTTGCTTTCATTTAGGTTGCTTTGCTACTTCTTCCTTGGGATTGAAATAAATAGTCTTTCACTTTTCTTAGCCAATAGATTTTCCCCCCACTCCCCAATAGTGCACAACAGCACTGTCATTAGTTGTTGATGCATGCAGGTCAATCCATGCATCTTTGGCAATGAAAAGGTATACCACAAAGACAACTCCTTGACCAAAAAGCAGTGCCCATATAAAAACCATTGATCTCATCTTCTTGTGCTCAAATTATTGAATTGTCTATTGGTAACATATTTACTACACATTTTCTTTGCTTAGATACCAGTTTGGGGATGAAAACCAAAAAAGTACAAATCTAGTCATGACATTTGTGTGCTATGAAGTACAGAAGAAAATGCTGACCTTGTTTTCTGTATTTTTAAGCTGAATTCAAGCAGTATAAATTAGGTAAATGTCCAGTGAGAAGATGCAAAAGACACAACACAGGAGAGACAATGTCAGGAATGGAAGGAGGGTGCCTAGAGGAAAGGGCAGTGGGAAGGTGTCATAGGCAGCCAGAAGAGGGAAAAGATTGGCAGGATGTGACTATAGAGACGCAGTCAGGACAATTAAAATAAAAATAATTAAAATAATTTTGAACCTTGCTGGTAAGTCTGTAGCACACTGAAAATTCATCTACAAGTTGCTGCTTGTCATCTCATTAAGTCAATCCACTTACCTTTTTAATCACCTGTACTGCTGCTGATCAGCATGTACATGTTTCATGGCAATATTATGTGGCTTCAATTTACCATGATTTAAAATATCTACTTCTGAAGAAAAGGAGAATGATGGGACTCCCCAGATCTTTTGAAATTTCTTTTGTTATGATTATAAAAAATAGAATCATAATTTTTGAAGAGATGCTAATTCCTCATGAACTTTAAACAAATAAACAATAACGAGTCTGACTGGGACAGGTCAGATAAATTTGGCTGATGTGAATCAGTGGCTGATGTGACACAACTGGCTACGTGGTTTTCCAATAAATTGTTCTATTTTCTGCTTAAAGACACCATTAACTCCATTGCTTGTTCCTAGTTATCTGATTTCCAAAAATTGTAGTTAGTTAAAAAGATGTGTTCTGTGAATCTGGTCACAAGATACTGACTCGACTGCATGAGAAACATGCTGGAGGTAAGTTGTTTGTCTGTCTTTCTGCCCTAATAATGAAAGGTCCAATTCTGTAAACTTAGTTAAGGCGATGTATTTCAGAATAGGAATTTAGCTTGTTTCAAAAGCCACTTTCTGAAAAGATTAATTTCCTGATCTATAAAGGGGAATCTCTTTTTGGATTAGAAAACATTATCTTCTTCAGGGTTTGCAGGATTATGTCTCCACTGCGTGAACCCAGTATTCACACAGAATTGTGTAATGGCAAAAGTATTTGGCTGGAACAGACAGCTTTATGATTGACTGATGGTATTGTACTGAAGATCTAAGTGGAGATAACATTTTCAACGGAAAAATATTGCTGGCACTTGACTACCTGTTCTGTACAGCATTTATTCGCACTTGTCAGCTAACCAAAATAAAGCCTTTAATGCTGCCAATTTGTGACCTTCTTTGCTGTAAAATATTCTGTTACTAAATCAGCACTTCTGTGCTGTCTGTGTTTGTCTTAAACCTTTTTGTGAAACAGTATCTACCTCCTTAGAGCCATTTACTGCCCTTGCTGTGTATGCAATGAGAGTTCTGTGCAAAGATCAAGGGGACATTAGGTGTAGTTACATCCAGGTGATAGTGATGCAGGGTTTACTTTAGAGTTGCTCATTTATTAGGATACATTTTGTGTGTTCTTACTGAAGGACAACTCAGTGGTATTGGAGCCTGCACTCATTGTTCTCAACATTTAAATGCTTTTTACGCTGAATAGTTAGGATGAGCTGGGTAAATATTTTGAGGTTTTTTAAGGTAATGGGTTAAAGACACATGAAACTGCAGTTATGTTTTACCAGCTTAATACAGCCACAAACTGTAATGCCTGATTTATCCTGATGAAATAATGAGAAGATGTTAACATTTCTCAGAATAATCTGTGATGAATAGGAAGTGGTTTTGCCTATGGCTATATTGTACTAGGGTCTGATTGCATCAGAGCTCATAAATTATAAATTCATAAGGGACCACTGTGATCATCTGGCTTGGCCTCTTTTATAATACAAGCCATGGGACTTCCCTGAATTAATTCCTGTTTGAACTGGAGCACAAAGTTTAGAGAAGCAGCCAATCTCAATTAAAATATTTCCAGTGATGGAGAGCCCACAGCAACCCTTAATGAATTGTTTCAAGGAACAACTATTCTTGCCCTTACATTTTTGTGCCTTATTTTTATTTTGAATTTGCCTTGATTCAGCTTCCAGCAATTAAATCTTATTATGCCTTTGTCTGCTAGAGTAACTCTCATTTATCAAAATCATATCCCTGCCATTGATACTTATGATCTGTGTTCGTCTTATCCCTTAGCCTCTCCTTTCTTAAAACAACAGATTAAACTCTGAGTTGACTGCTATAAAACATGGGTTTGGATTCTTTAATCAGTTCCATGGCTCTTATCCATAGTCTGTGTAATCTGTTATCATCCTCCATGGATTGTAAACATCAGGAACGGACTGTAGTCCATCATGAGTCCTACCAATGCTAAGTGTAGCAGTCACATCTTCCTCACTCTTCATTCATGCTCCTGGATCTCTTGGGTTCCTTTTGGCTGCAGTGTCCATTGAGAGGTTACATTCAGGAGGTTACTGACCTTCAACATTCAGAGGTTAAGTCAAAGCTTTTAATGTTCTGCGTAATTAGGAAATTAAAAAAAAAATTTATGTCAGAAGAGATTTTAACTTCCTTATATATGAGCAAATCATACCCAGGCTGGACATTGGTGCAGGAAAGAATTCCTGTCACTGCCTGACTCTCTCAAGTCTGTCTATGTACATGGTTGTGTGCAGCAGCTTTCACGCTTAGTGGAGCAAAAGGGTTGACCTTCAGGTCTCCACTGCAGGGCAAATCAGCTGGTGAAGGGAAGAGAAAGCAGAGGCTCCATTCACAGCAGAACTTGCTCCCCACCTTTCCACAGAGCAGACAGCTGGGCCAGGGGAAGGGATGACTTCTGGCATCCCCTTGCTGAGCATCATCAGTCCCAGGAGACTGTAAGGAAGGAGAACAAGGGGAGGCAAAGGGATGCCTGGAGGTGGGTTCCTCCAAATCTACATGACAGCAAAAGCCTGAGATCATTCAGTTTTTAAGCACGGATAGAGAGAGAATCAAGACAATTCAATAGCCTGGCAACATTCCTTCACCCTTGCATGCTGTCTTCTCTGACCAAGTGCCTCCTCCAAGTCACTTTATGCTTCATTTTGGAGAATGAGTAAGCATCCCTACACCACTTCAGACAATGTCATCAGTAATTTGTGACTTGCATAGGCACCTACATAAACCAGACAGTCACCCTGAGGAGATCAGTGAAACTTGTGCTAAACCATGTTCCTGTGCATAGTCACTGTTGTTGCATGAAATATTTAGATTAAAGCTGATGTAGGTATTGCTGCTGATGCTGGTATTGTGTTTACTGTGGCAGCACAGATGGGCCTTCAGTGTACTGGTATCAACCAACAGTAGAGGGTAAGGATGGACATGTTTTATACAGCAAATTACTCTTGACAATGTTTGCACATAAAGAATATATTTATTTTAATGTGCCATTTACTGCATTTATTTTAGACACCAAAATTAAGTGCAAATAACATGGCCTATTTATAAGCTTAGCATGCTGTTACATACCCTTGAAGTTTTAAAGCCATTAGCATTGTACATATTTTAACACACTCATCTCTCTTTTTCTCTTTTTTTAACTGTGTGGGATCAAAGATATTTTCCTCAGGGCTTGAAGAAGTGTTGCTCCACACCGTGCTGTAGCACAGGGTCTTGGATTTACCCCGTAGGAGTTTAATGAGTGTTTTTCTTCTGATAGTGCCAAAAGGCTGTCTCACAGTCAGTCCTGCTGGTGGCTGTAGTTTCTCAATGTAGTGCTGATCATATCTCAGTGAAGGTAGATTTTACTATCCTTCATAGCAATGCCAATGTCCCAGTGTTGTAATAGTGTCTCAGAGAAACATATGCTTGCCCTTTGTTGTATTATATTAACAAGAATTTACCTCTTCAATGCTCTGAGCTTTTTCAAGATCACAGCTTGCCCTGGAGAGATCCCGTTACAACAAGATCTCCTGTTCAGAAGGCAGTTAGGTTACTGGTGGTTGTGAGATCTCTTCTTTTCATATGCACTGTTCTTTCTCATCCTCTCCCCACTACTAGTGACAGCAATGCTGGGGCTATGGATGCAGAAATATGCAGTCAACATTGTTTGCAGCCTCAACAGTCAGGCTCTTGGCACATGTATTTCTTTATTCAGGAATGGCTGACTATATATTTTCTTTGCTTTTTGCAGAGATACAGTCTGATACTGCATTCAGGTGACTGCAAACACCCAAGTTAACACACTTCTGGGTTAAGTTACTGTCTCTCAGTTAGTAAATAGTCTCAATTCACAACATGTAGCATGAAAACAAAGTAACATAGACTGTTTATACTCAACTGTGACAGCGCTTTAATTTTGCATTTGCAAGAGATGTATGAATACTTACTGTCTAAGTAACATCTACCCCAAAATTTTAACTTCTCGTGGGGCATCTTCTCAAAAGGTCCATTCCTACTATGCTCCAAGGCCTGCTAGCGATTCTGCAGTTTTTCATAGTCTCTTTTGCTGTTTGGACCACATTTCCCCACGTGTCTCACATCTGCTCACCAGGTTCCTGGATATCCTTGATATAGTTTGGCCAGTTTGTTGTGCCTCTGGCTCTCCAGATACAGAATTCTCTTCCAAAATGGCTCAGCTTTCTTCTCAAGAGTTTCTATTTCAGTTGTCCAGCTGCCCTTACATACACTATCATCTTCTATGCCCAATTCATCTTGACAGCTCCAATATTCTTGAGAGGTAAGCAAAGTTTTTCCCTGATGTCTGGTTACCCTATCAGAAAGCTAGACACAAGCACTTGTAAATCTTTGACTTGCAAAGTTTGTTTTCGGAGATTTTCTAAATCCCTGCCTTGAAACCAACTGCATAAGAATAAAGAAAGGAAAACTATCCACTTCTCACATACATTGGGCAGAGGCTCACTTTTTTTTTATCCCTGGTTTAAAATGGCATATAGCTGGATTTGCTATCTGTCAGAGTAATTCTTGCACATTTTCTCTATTTCCATGCTGCAGGACTGCTCTGGCTAAAAATTACTTCTGTATATACAGAAGTAGTCTAGTTTTGCAGTGTCAGAAGCTTTTGTTGAAAGTTGTTTATGACTTTCTGCTCTTAAACATCATACACACATAACTCTATTGCCAGACACTTTTCCCAGTGCACGTTTTTATCCTGTTAGAAGGAGTGACCTTGACACAAAAGCTATGGAGTATTTCTGCCTTCAGTGTAATGTCTCAGTTCTGTTTCAATGGCATCATATTATATGCTTGTCTACTGGTTATTGTCATTACCTTTAAAGATGTGAGATGTGTTCCCTAATAGGTGTGATGACAGCATCCTGCTGAAGTTCTTTTCTTCCTATAGCATCTTTCTCCAGTGGCTGCACCAAGGGTTTCCCACACATTCAAGAGTCTTGGAAGAAACACCAATAAATAGTTCTCATAATGTAATAAGAGAGAGGAGAAAAAATAGTATGGAGAAGCATAAACATAAGTAATAAAAATATATTTAAATAAGATGATAAGAATATAAAATGAGAATGTTATGTTAAAAATTAGATTAGACAGCAGTCAGCCTTCCTTCCCTTTTCTGCATCTCCTCTTCTGCCCACCACCACTCCCTAGAAGTCAGATACTCGTTAGCATTGTCAGTACGTTGAGCCCAGCAGTGATCCCTCAGCTCGCAGTGAGCCACGTCAGCAAGCTGGCATGGCACAGATCACTGCTGTGCAAATGATCTAGACAAGGCCTGGCAGCAGGGTGGCGTAAGGCAGAACTCGTTTGTCCAGGCACACTTCTACTGCTTATCAACCCACACAGGCTCAGGCAGAAGTTTCTTCATCGGCAGCGTAGACATGTCCTAGGCTCCTGGACATTATTTAATGCATGAGACTAAACAATGTTTTTGTGGGGCTTCCTGTGAATTCAGACTTCAGGGACATTGCGTGTACCTGCTTTTTCACGATACAAGAGAAATCTGCCACTATGCAGGTTTTAAACCAAACCAATATCAAGCCCTCAAAGAAACCCACTGGACAAGAGTCTGTTCTGTGGCACATAACTGGCACACAGGTGAATCAGCCTGGAAACTGATTACCATACGATAAATTAAGTGACTGCAAAAAGGATGTGACATCATTTTATGCAAATAATAACTTTATGCTTAGAAGGTGGCTAGTATTTCATTCTGAAATTATATTTCATTTCAGTATAATAAACTATTGAAATTTATTTCAATAAACAGTTGACAGTTTATTGACAGATATTATTTGACAGTTTAGTCCAATTGCTACCGAACACCAGCCATAGTTGGCCAGTAAGACAAGCATAGGGTCTCAGAGTTGCTGTCCAAGTCTATCCTACTTCCTACTGCTCATTTGTAAGACAGAAAACACCCTGAGGCTCCGGGGGCACAAGTAAGGGACAAGTGTTTCAACATTACTTGCTGACGGGCATTGACAGATTCCTTGGCTGGCATGATAATCTAAAGTTATCTCTTTAGACTGGTGGCCCTGGAAACATTTTGGAGTTCCTGAAATTAAGCAAGCAACACATCAGCATAGGAACCCCATACATGTTAAGTTGGGCTCCTGCTACATATCACTTTCCTCCTCAGCTCCATTGCACCTCCATTTCCATCAGAAAGAAACTTTGGTACCCTGTCCAGAAGAGAGCTGCCCTGTGTTTTAACCAGATCCCCAGTTTTGATCTGAGGAACCAAAACCCCAGGGCACATCAAGCACCCACACACCAGGTTATCTCACTGCAGTCTGAAGAGCTGAATAGTTTTTTGGCTTGTAAAAATTTCCCAGTGAAGCTGAGGAGTAGACTAGATTGGGTTTAAGTTGAGTGGAAAACCTGAGAACAGCTTGAGGGATGAAGGCAGCACATGTGGATTGGATCACATGGTTTTGCTGTGTGATGGAGGCACTGAACAGATTAAACACAGGGCAAGAGACAGGTCCAATGAACTTTAGTCAAGATTCTG
Organism: Psittacus erithacus; assembly: GCA_009867235.2. Classification (NCBI taxonomy): domain Eukaryota; kingdom Metazoa; phylum Chordata; class Aves; order Psittaciformes; family Psittacidae; genus Psittacus; species Psittacus erithacus. The sequence continues at coordinate 76,347 of WYDI02025352.1, read as the reverse complement.
CTTCTAAGCATGTCAGTGATCAATGAGAGAAACTCTCTCGAAGCCGAGAGGGCGTTGGCAAGGGGAATATTGTACAGGCCAAGAGTCACAATTCTGAAGGGCTGTTGGCTAAGTACACCTTGAAACACTTCCTCTGGATCTTCACTGAGCAGCTGCTGTGTGCCACATGCTGAGGCTCTGTCTCACTGCTCTTATAGACTGAGGGCCCATCCACCTCTGCAAGTGCCTGCCTTTCCTTCTCATGTGACATAGACTGGAAATGCAGCTGCAGTGCTGAGAGTGCTCTGCCGACCTTCAATAAAATAGGTAGGCTGCAAAAAAGTGTTCTAGCACAGTGGCTGGAAGTCACATCTCTGTTTTGTCTTTAGATGGGTGAGCAAGAGGAGGGCAGATTACCTGGAGAAAAGCTGCAAAGTAAATCAGAGTCTCTGTGGAGTGCGTGAGCCTTTCTGTGGCACTTAGCCAGCCTTGAGAGGGGTTGGTAGCACTGTACCACTTGCGTATCAGTCATTAGTCCTGTAAGAATTGATAGTTATGGTTGTCCTTCCTTATACTGCTTTGAGAAACCTCACTTCCTTTATGAAACTGCTCTTAGTTTTTAGATACGCCTGAGGGCAAGCAGAAAAGGCAAAAACCAAATGTGGCAAAAGCATACTATAAATACTGTCCTCTGAAAAGTCAATTGAGCTTTCTTCTAAGATCAAGTAAGGATACTGCTCCAGGCCAGCTGCTCAGGAGGTTGCTACCAAAATCCTACTTTTCAAAAAAACATGTTCTTTGTTCCTTTCAGGAATAAATACCTAAAAAACCCTATCCTGAGAAAACCAGAGGAGTTTTTCCAAACTAGAGAGGCAACTGCGTCCTCCACAACTCACCAACTACTCACCCAACTACTTTCAGTCTAGTCAATACCTTATTATGAAAAACTTGGACCTCTTTATTCAAAAGTCATCTGAGGAATCAAGAAAGGAGAAAAGACATGAGAAGGAGATTCTGTGCATACGTGGAAAAAAGATCTAGAAGAAGGTGGAGTACATGTGCTGAAGAGAGGTTGAACACGCGTTTCAGTATGAAGCTGTATTACAGTTACCCCACAAACTGAGTCTGGCACACAGCTTGCAAACCAGGGTTTGAATAGATTCATGGAGCCTGCATGTACAAACACATGTTGGGGAAATGTTCATGTATCCACATATTTGTTTTAGTTTCGAAGTGCTGGCACAATGTGTGTGCATAGGAGGGAATGAAAGCGGATGTCAGTGGAAGAAGGAGAGAGGCAATTTTTGTGGCTATGTTAGTCAAGCATAAATATATGATTTGCAGTGTGGGGAGAAGCAGTGTTGGAAGTATGATGAAACATCTGGGTTAAAAGATTAATGCAAAGAGAGCACATGAAGAGTCAGACTGAAGAACACAGGAAGGAGAAAGAGCAATAGAAGTGATCCACAGAGATGGGGAGGAACAGCACACTAAAGTCAGAAGAGAAAAGTAGGGGAAAACAACTGTTGCACATTGTAACAACAAGCAACTTAAAAGAAAAAAAAGATTAGAAAGTAAAAATGAGAAAAATAGTATGAATACATTGAAGAAATGCAAAGAACATGGAGCCAGTTTTAAAAATTGCTTTTGGTAAGTTGGATTTATCTAGGGTGAGGACTTTGCATTTGGGGGTTATTGATCTTATGGTGTAAAATGCGCTGCAGAGACAGAAAAGGGCTTACAGTCAGTCCCAGTTGCTTGCTACCTCTCATGATCTTTCGATTTTTCTTTTAATTTGGACAGTTTTTCTTCACTGCCTTGACAAGCCCCTCAAAAAGTGACTCCTCCCAGCTGTATCTATGTACCACTGCTACTGGCTGGTGTTCAAACTGCCCCATTTACTTACCAAAGAAGATTCCCATCTCTTAAAAGTTTTGCAGATTTTGCCATGTTAAGGAAAATTCTCTGCCATTCCTTGTGCATTTGGTTCCAAGATATTTCCATACTATTTCAGTCAGGATTTCCAAGTACATGTGGGATATAAACATAAAGGGTGCACTGAAGGGGAGTAAAAAGCCAGGGAGAAGAAGGAGGTGGAGGTGAATGAAACAAAGCAAGGACAGTCAGGAGAGAGGCTACAAAAAGTGGAACAAAAGAACAGTAGAATATAGAATTAGAAGAACTTGCTGGGTAGAGGAAGTGACATGCAAACTGAAAGTAGAGTGAAAAAAGGAATTTAAAAGGAGAAAATTAGCAGGGAAATGGAAATAGAACAAAATTTGTGCAAGAAAACTAGAATGGTGGGAAGAAAATAAAGGAAACTGTAGGGCAAGGTAGAGAAAAGTAGAAGCAATAAAAATAAGCAGAAGAAATGCCAGTGAGTAATTTTTTTAAAGAGTAAAAATTGCCTGAAGTCAGTGTCCATTTATTTATAGGTATTGTTAGGGAAGAGATGCACTATATTCGTATGTAAAGCCTGGGAGGTTGAAACAGTGTTTAGACAGGCACTTCTGCTGGAAGACAGATTTTTGTTTTCCTTAGGTCTTTTATTAACACACAGTTAGATGTCTGCAGCTAATTACACTGCTGCATTACTGGTCATGTAATGTAGAGTATATTGACATTGAAAGAGGGTGGACAGGAGCCACAATAGGTTCAGTGATGTGTATATAAACATTTCTAGCTACACCCTCGCGGGAAAAAGCTCCAACTCTCTCCACACAGAAAACAAGTCAAGACCTTTGAGAAAGTAAGCAATTGAGATAGGTCTAAGATGCTAAGATAAGATTTTTAATTCTGTCCAAGAAAACAGGAAGGGATGCTATGCAAATTAGAAATTGGTTTATTTTCTTGAATGCTGCTTCTACGTATACTCCTCCCCATTTATTTTACTTCAGTGGTTCAGATCTTTGGCCTTTTCTTTGATTAATTTCTACCAGAACCGTGTCTAGTTATTCTATATACTTTTAACCCCAGTTTTGCAGCATTATCCGCATTAGTAATTACTTAAGCACGTGCATATGGCCATTGACTTTGCTTGTGTGTGTAAGTGCTCACCATTGCTAATAAGGCCTTCTAAAGCTTTTAATTCACAGAATAAATTGTTCTTTGGTGTAAGCCCATACTTTTTATTGGTTAAACACAATCAGCTGGATGTTTAAAGAAGGACAACAAAACTGCCCTTTTGCTTTGCATTTTCTTGTGCTTAGATTGTACCCTCATTCCTTGTATTTTCTATTTAGAGTATTGAGTGTAGATAGTTTAAGATGCTTATAAGAGCAAGGCAGAGAACAGTTTAACCTCTGATAAGGGCAGCATTTTTAAATTCAACTGTAAGCATTTAGTTAAGAAAAATCTGTTTCCACTTTCCTGATGGGATCCCTTTAAACAAAATGCAGGTTAACTACATACAGAAAAGCCATGATTTCAGCCTTGCCAGAAAATACCAAATCCTGCAGATCCCTGTTCACATGAGCAGTCTTTCAAATTGTGAGTCTTTTTCAAGTAGAAAAAAATACTCACGCGATTCTAGGATTTGCAGAATTTGGCCTCCAGCTAACCACTTGGCAAAACTTGTGCCTCTGCAATATTTGTAGTCTCAAGTAAAACCTCCTAAGTGGTTTTTGATTCCTTTTCAGTATTGTGCTGCTTTAGAAAAAGAGACTGCCAGGTGATGAACTTCCCTGGGATTCAGAATGTTTGCTAAAATGATAACAAAACAAGTCCCTAAAAGCTGACCCGTGGAATTTACAAAAACGAATTTTTCCAATGGTGTAACTGAGGGGCTAGTGACTTCATCTTACTTCCTCTATGGATTTACATGAATGTAAACAAGAAAAAGAATTTGTCTTGGAAAAGCTGACTGAAAATTAAAGAATAACCTAGTCACTTTTAATGGGCCAAATTCTGTAGCCTTAGTGGAGCAAAATTCCTGGTGTTGTCATTTGACATCGAAAGAGTGTTGCTGGACTTGGGGCTGCAGCTATGTAACAGGAGATGTACATCCACTGGAGTTGGTCTTTTTATTCCCTTTCATAAATATTTTCAGAAGTGTAGCAAAAGTTTTCCTTTCCTCTGTTGAATGCAGAGAGGGGCTCCTCTTTTTCATGCTATTTGATAAGAAGTGCTGCACCACACCAGTGTCTCTTCTTGCATAGTGTAATGAGAAGATTTTCTTCTGCTTCAAGCCTACTTTGTTCAGCAGGTATTTGAGGGTAATACATGTGCTAATCTCTCCAGCAATCCTCCTGTGACCAGTAATGTCACTTCATATGGTTTCATTACATTGCAAGCCACCACAAAATGGAATTGTATTTAGAATCCTGCAGAAAAGAAGATAAAATCCACAGAGCAGGCATTCTTTAAGCAAAGCTCACAGGAGAAGAAAATAAAACAGAGCTACTGTAGTTCACAGCAGAAATACAACTATTCACAACTCCATGGCATCTCTATCTGATTATCCAAAGGGATTTGGCAAATGTCCAAGGGAATGATATGATTATCTTCTTTTGTGGGAAGCAACAAACTGGATAAATTTAATTTCTTTCAGAGGCAGACATCTGTGACTTTTTCTGGGTTTGACAAAGAAACTAGTTCCAAAATTGCTAGATGAAGAACCCCACATCAGAATGATAAATATTGTTTAATTTGAATATATTTTTACTCTCTTCCAAAATAAGTCTACTGATTTTGCACGAGTTGAATTAGACAACCTAGTAAAGAACATTTTATTATTTAAGAACCCTCTAAAATAACCCCAAAATAGCTGTTCTATGTTTCATAATGCCATAATTTTGCATTCTGCTATCTCCAGAGCTCTCCCTCTCCTGCACTCTTCTCCCCTTTGAATCCATTCCAGGTGCAACACTAAATCCCACTATATCCAAGACCTATGGCTGTTCTACTTCTGAAAAGGAAAGGAAACTTTCATTTGGCAATTTGTATTTTTAGTTATTTGATCCTCAATATATTCTAGGTTGCTTCACAGTAGTCACAGCGGCCTAGATGGCATACACAGCAGAAGGCAGGTGAGACAGATCATGATAAATGTAATTTATCTCATGAATATCAGCACCTCATTTGTATACATGTGTGTTTTTGCCGTTGCTGCAATAATTATTCTTGGTAATAATACTGAGTCAGACACCTGAATGTATCATTGCAGACAAACCCATGTTATGTATGAATTTTCATTAATATAATCCTCGCCATGGGTGAGATTTTAACCTTGTAAGAGGTTGCAAGCTGCTCATGCATGTAGTTGCTCTTCCCAAGGGACAGATTGTGAACAAACTTAGAGTCATAGTCCTTGTTTGTGTCTTTTTCTCCCTCTCCTGTAGGGCAGAATAAGAGACAGAGCCTCTGAAGGTTCTTTGATACAGATGAAGTTTTACGTGCAGATCATTTGAGAAAAATAATTCTGGGCTGAGGAGCATGTCTTTCTTAAAGTCACTGTAATTTCTTTATTAGGGACAGGAAGAAAGAAAAATACCAGCTCTTGTTCATGACGGAGATAATCCCAGCTGTCATGTAGCCACCCAGGAGATCTGAGCCCTGTTTGCTCCAGTGACTAATTCCAACTGAGCAGAGCACATCTCGTCTCCGCTGGAATTCCCCTTTGAAGGACCTTACCATTCAAAACCTGGTACTCCTCTTTCTTCCTCTCCCTCCAGCAGAGAAGAACCCAGCCCAGTGAAGCTGGGGGACGGCGGTGCACCTCTGCAGGCAGGCACAGCCAGCTGCTCTACAGCTGAGCGGTGGCGGCTTACAGCAGAGTTACCAGCAGCAAAGTTGCTATGCTAAGGTACACATGCTTACTCAACAGACCTGTTCCCTGCTTACGCTGGAATTAGAGCTGCTTACTTTTCTGACCAAAAGCCTATTTTTACTATTGTTAGCACTGCAGAGCCATGGAGCTCTGGGAGGGTGAGCTGGCTTCTATTCTGTTTTGCACATCATCAACAATATTGTCAGCTAATTTCCTATTGCAGAATCTTTATTACCAGAAATGACCTATGAAACAGAATGAATATTTTTTACTTTCAAATCTCAGGTGGAAGCTGTAAATTGGCAGCTGGAAAAAACAGATTTTTGACCTGTAAACTCAGCAAATATGATATGGAAGTCATAGAAAATGAAAAATAAGGATCTTAATTTTGTCCCTGTTCAAGACTAGCTGAATTACAAACACATTTTAAATGTCTGTTTGAGGGTTTTTTGTTTGTTTGTTTGCCTTTTTGGTTGTGGAGGGGTTTTTTGTTTTTGTTTTTGGTTTTTTTTTTGTCATCTGTTCTTTAAGACTTTTATTATGTCTCTTGGTTTTAAACTCATGTTGAAACATACAGGTTTTTTAACTCTAAAACTGGCATCCTACAAGGTGTCAAAGATAATGAGACTGGCTTAAAAATCTTAAGTTCCAGAAAAAATAAGGTGGAATTTTTAAACTTCTAACCTTTTATCAAATTTCTGTTTGTATTTTCAGATCTTAGAAATGTCAGGGGTAGAAACACACTTGAAGAAAAAGAAGCTTAAAATGGTCATGGGTTCATTTACATCCAAGAATGGCAGTTATAAAGGAAGAAGCAAATATTGAAACATAGGGTAAAATCTTGAGACTTTTCAAAACTGAACACCACAATCTCCCCAGACCAAAAGCAGCTCTAATTCTGGAGCTCAGACTGCAAATCTCTGCTAAGAAGGTAGAGAAAAAATACAGCAAAACAGTGTAATTTCTTAAAAAAGGAAATTTAAAATATCCTGAAAATAAAGTCACTTAAAGGTCAGCAGCTGGTATGAAAAAAACCTGAAGCACTGGAAGACTTTCAAGTACAAATTAGAGTACATTTCTCCTACCCATTCCTAAAGTGAAGTAAGTTTGTCTCCGATCCTTTTTCCCCAGTGAATACCCTTTCTGAGGTGAAGACAGTTAAAACCGACTATGTCCTTATGGTTTGTAGAGGTCAACAGGAGTTTGAAATGTGAAAGGACTGCAGCACTTAGTCCTTGTCTAGTTAGCCATTACAGCAAGACCTGTTGACCCTATAGCTCCTTACCCTATGTTGATATTTTAGGAAGACCACAAAACAGTGTAAATTATTCTGAGATGAAGAAAATCATAAAGAAGAAAAGCATGTGGCTGGTAAGCATCAGCCCTAGTGGAGAGCGGACTGAATCAAACTTGGGCAAGGGACAGTTTACAACTCCGCTGTCACAAAAAAAAAAAAAAAAAAAGTAGACATTTGCACAGTTTATACCCTACAGTACAAAACCTCATCCCAGACACGGATCCAGTGCCAGGAAATGCAGTGCAATTAGAATTTGGAGGGAGGAATAACCAGAGGCTGAAACCAATTTCTACTAGAAAATTAATTGTAGCTCTAGTTCTACAGAAACTTCAGCCACTCGACATAATAAACAGTCTACAGGTGGAGATCCTAGTGCAACTTCAAAAAGAACAAGGGAAGTGGAGAAATATGAACGACTCTCTTATCCCCACAAAAAGAAGCACTGAAAATAAATCACTGGTGTAATATGGAGTAGGTGTTCACTCAAAAAATCCATGAAAAATTTGTAGATCTACAAGGTATAAGCTTTTCCTGACTAAACACTTCTCCAAGATGTAAAATGTGTTTTAAAGAACTACTTATCCTATTGTTCAAAAATGAGCTATGTTTACTGATACAGAAGCTCATGGCACACAATTTTATCAAAGATTTGGCTGAAATCCAAACAAATTGTTCTGTGTGAACCTCTGTATTTTTATCAGCTTTGCAAAACTCTAAAAAGATAAAGTCAAGACAGAAGACTAATCAGAGAGAGCTTTTTTTTTGCCATCCCGAAAGGCAGTGATCTAACGCAAAGTTAGTAAAGCTAATTTGGGTGGAAGCAGTTTGCATTACATTATTGTCAGCAACTTGCTTGAAACACAAAGCGAAACTTTTTTGAGATTTGAAGTGCCTGATACACTTCTGAGAATAATTTTATTCCTTGACTATCCCATTTGATCCACTTACATTTGGCTGGGATCCGAATGCACAGAATGGCTGACTTTCTCGTGTGCTGAGTTCAACCTTAAGCCAAACCAGTCATAACCTTTTTCGGCAGTTTTTCCCTTGAGTTTTCCAGCCCAGATCTTCACAGTCATAAGAACCTGAGAAACTGGAAAACTTTTAAATTGCTGAGTGTTCTTCCAGGCTGAAAATCATTGCACGAAAAACCAAATTAACAGACTGCATTCATTTTATTTCAGTATACACAACACTCTTAAAAAAGGTTAATAGAAAAAAAGCTACGAAATAGCCTGTATTTGAAAACCTTTGAATCTGTGATGTCTCTATTGCATACTCTACCTTTATCTTGATGAAAAATTATCTATCTACTAAGACAGTGGCCATTTTGTTTGAAGCTGATGTTAGGCAAGAGAGATGCACTCTGTTTCCTCCAAGAACAGGATTAGTTTTATTTCTTGCTTTCACCTTGAAATTCAAAGAAAAACAACTTATAGACTGAGAGAAAAGTGGAATGGTTTTGTGTACATACAGGCATACATAGGAATATATATAGGCAAAAAAAAAAATAGACAAAGTAAATAAACAGAATCTGTAACTATAGATGGCATTATTATTTGGTACTTGCCTCCATTTTCATATATGTTTTGTTGGAGAGAAAATAAGAAGCCCTGCATTAACAGATGTTGCAGAGCTGCAGTATGGTGTCTACAACATTTCTTCAGAAGCACAGAAATTCCAAGCTTGATCCTTTATAATCGCATCAGACGTTATCTTTGGTTTGCAAATCATTAAGATTAATAATTTTAGTTTTAATTAAACATCCAACTATGGACTTCACTAATTATTTTGAGTAAAATTTCAGCCTTCAACTGCCAGTGCAAACCTACATTTTCTATGACAACTGCCAACTTCCACAAGTGCAATAAGGGAAATGCCAAAAGGCAGTAGAAAAGCCCCTACCTCAGTATCCCTATCGAGCAAGCCCATTCTGTCCTTTGGAATAATGCATTGCATGGTATTTTCTACCTTGTTTGGCATTTAGAGGTGGAATTTATTGCCAGGCTTCCTGGCAGCAAGCTGTGCAGGTTGCAGGCGGAGGCTGATGGAGGTGAGTGAATTAATGTGGTGGCTGTTTGGAATGTCGTCCAGCTGCCAGGGAGAATTATGTTTGTTTGCCTTTGGCACGAGTGTGAAAGGAACAGCCGTAGATTTCAGAAGTGTGAGTCTACATTTTTATATCTCACACTAATGAATACATTTTTTTGTATCCTATACATTTGGGGAAATAGTAGAATTTATTTGTAGATTTTATTTACCACTAGTGTGGTAGAGAGGGAATGTTTCCTCAGAGACCAAACTTGTACTTTAGAAAACAGAAAGGAAAAAAAGAAGAAAAAGAAAAAACAAGAAAGAAAGAAAGACCTGACTAATCCAAAATGGTGTCAGTAAAAATGACCCTAATTTCACTATTTTTGTAACTATATCTAAAGTCAGATCAAAGGACATGGAATTTCAGCAAGCTTTGAAAAGTTCTTCATGTAACACTTTTCTGGGGGGAAATGTCACAGAAAGACATAATTTTGTGTTTGTTTTATGCTGGAATTTTGTTTCTTCTAGTCAGATCTTTCCTTTACCTGTAACCTGTTGGTTACCACAACCTCCTGTTCTATCAACAGAAAGATGATAATGCTATTTGTAATGTGCTCTGATGTGAAAAGTGCTGTAGAAGATTGAATTCTTGCTGCTGATAGGACCAGAAATTTCCTCAACTAGATCTGTCAATAGCTGACACTAAAACAACAAGGTACAAAGTGCATTTGAAGACTGTCAGACACCATTGCTTTTTTGTTTTCTCTAGCAAACTATTCCATAGATAGCTGTGACCTAGTGTTGTTTAAAAAGATCAAGGGCTCAGTGGCTCAGAAAGAAGAAAAAAATATGGAAAAGAATAATATTAGTTACTCTATACTATGTAAAGTCTAATGGTCTCTTGTCCCATTATAGTATGCAAATAAAACTGTCATTCACATATCTTCTAGTCTTAATAATACAGAAAGGAAAAAGGTTTTCTGGGTTTGGTTCAGTGATGAACCCAAAATAATAATTTTCAAAATTATTTTTTAATAACGGCTTGCAATTACGTTATAGGACAGATTTTAAACAAGTAAATATGAATACATATACCTAGCTTCTTAGTTTCTATGTGCAGATATGTAACTTGCACATATGATCAGGAAAACTGCAAATGAAAATAAGCTCTGCAATTTAATTTTAATGATTCTAAATTTGTTGTTTATATATTAATTGATTGCCATTAAGATCAAAATATACTATAATATAATTCAGTGACTATTTGAGGAGAAGCAAATATATTAAACATTAATGAGAAAATAATATGTTGAATTAATATTCTTCAAACCTTTGTTTCATTCTAACCATTAAAAAAATACATGTTTGCAACCCTGATCAGAGTCTATTCCCCTCAAGGAAGGAAAGATGTATTAAGCCGCATGACCAGCAGGAGAGAAAAATAGATGTGAGTTTGTAAGCAGGACTATTTTCTTGTAGGATGAAGATATGAGATACCACTTTGGAGATGGGATCAGGAGCAAATAGGTGAGGGCAAGAACAAAGAAGGGGAAGGCAAAAGAAGGAAAAGGCAGGGGGTAACTAAAGGAAACGAGACTAAATGGAACAACAGAAAACAGGGAGTGGAAGGTAAAGAATGTGACAGAGAAGAAGAATGAAAAATAAAGGTCAGTAGGGACAGAGACAGAGCAAAAGAAGCCAAGGGGAAAGAAAAATAAAAGAGCATTGCATAAAATAAGGCAGGGTGAAAAAGCTAAAAGGGAAGGAAAAGAAACCTCCCCAGATGAGTGTGAAACTGAAGGGGAAATAAATCCCTCTTGGAGTAATCAGTGCTTCCCAATCACCCACATGGAACTCTTCTGGTTTACCCTATGGTCATAGCTGCGCAGCCTTGAGGCCAAGAGCTATTTGGAGCTGTGCTCCAGCATCAAAGGGTGTAGCAAAAGATAGCAGAGTACTGTGGCAGTGAAACCCCACCTCTTCTCATGTGGAGCGCTTCTGCCAACAGACCCAGCTGCAGCCAGCTACGGCTGGAGTCACTTAGTACTTGCCCTGCAAGCAGGGTGAGCCACTCAAGAGTAGCAGGAGTGTTGCAGGCAGCCAGATCTCCGCAGCTTCCTGTCTTCTTTGTATGCCAGTGCCTAAGGAGATGAGGGTAGGACAGCTGGAGAACAGAACAACAGGAGAAACAAGGCAAAGCAAAACCTATTGTAAAAAGGGTCACAAAAAGAGAGTAAAAAGGAGAAGAGTACAAGAGAAAAACAGTTAATTGTCATGGCCTCTTCACAGGAAGAAATGACTCCTACTGCAGACATAAGTGACCCCTATGGGAGCTGCAAGCAGGAGAGGCACAGCAAGGAGCCTGCTGTTGCTCTCATAAGCCGAGTAATGGACATGAAAGCACAAGAGTGACACACATTTCTGACTGAAATCAAGCCACTTTCAAATGTGAAAATACTTCTGCTAGGGCAGTTAGGTGGAGTATATAAGTATCAGTTCCTTCCTGATCAGCTTTGCCCTTTTCTAGAAGGCAAGCTCTTTATTTATTTTGCCAACATGGCTGTATTTGTCAGCAGAATAATTAGTTGAGTCAGTAGAGCCCTGGGAATAGACTTCCAGTTGACATGCGCTCCCTCTTCTGGTTGGCATTTGCCTCTACAACCAAGATCAAAGTAAAGACAAATTTCGTTTGTCTAGCCTTCCAAAAGAATGAGTTTTAAACCATTCTGCTTGCTCTATTTTTATACAGCTGTGAGATCCCTGCTGCTCCTACCACTCTTGGCGTACCAATAACACCTGAAGATTGACATCTTCTGTCTTTCAGACAAGAGGTTTACAGTCAATGAAGTACATTCATATATCTGTTTGTTAAAATGGTATTTAAATTGTTTTACTGATGAGGTGTGCATTAATGCTATTTTTTTTTATTTCCCACAAGGACAGATTGCTCATGCTGCCTCTCACTGCCATTCCCAGCTGAGGTCTGGAACACAGGGCAACCAAAGTTTCATTTCAGAGAGATCTGATACATGATCAGCTGGGCATTATTCATAGAATCACGGAATCACAAAACCACAGAATCACAGAATGGCTTGGGTTGAAAGGGACCTTAAAGATCATCTAGTTCCCAACCCCCAGCCATGGGCAAGGACACTTTCCACTAGACCAGGTTGCTCCAAGCCCCATCCAACCTGGCCTTGAACACTGCCAGAGATGGGGCAGCCACAGCTTCTCCAGGTAACCTGTGCCAGTGTCTCAGCACCCTCACAGGGAAGAACTTCATCCTTATATCTAATGTATATCTATCCTTTTTCATTATTATCTAAATCTACCCTTTTCATTATTGCAGACTGTCTTGCTCGTTCACTTTATCTGAATTGCATAGTGGACGCATGCAATGTTAAAATACATCCTTGGTTAAACTGCTCAATCTGAGAATTTCTGTGAAAAGAATTAGTTCTTTGTCTTGGCTGTGGCCTGCCAGAGCATAAATAAGTGAGCAAGTGCCCACAATTGGTAATAGAGTGGGTCAGTTCAAAGAGCCAAAAAATGCTGTGTTCAGAGCTATGGTTGTTAGAATGGGTGGCCTCTGGTGTGACCACCAATCACCAAGAGCTCCAGACACCTAGTAGCATGCCTAGCAGTTTCAGCTAATGAACTAAGCTCAATAGCAATCATCTCCTGAATTCTAATCCTGTATTTAACACCAAGTCCTGGTCAAAATCTAGTTACAACCTTTCTGATTTGCTTCCACATCTACAAAGTGGGAATATAATATATAATATAATATGATATAATATAATACTTGTATTATATAATACTTATAATACTTACTATATATGCTAAAGCAGATCTTCAGCATTTACACTTCATACCATCTGTTAATCTGTTCTTACTTGACTAGGTCATGCCTCTTTGGTGCTACCACATGAATGTTAAAACTTAACCATCATCAGATTTTAGAAAAGGGCAGCTCCAATTCCCTGCCTTTTTTTTTTTTTTTTAACTACCTTTTGAAATACTGCTTTAATAAAAAAGAACAGATGAAAAGTCTATTTGGCTGATTCCTATGTCAAGATCTAGGACAAATTGCTGGATAGTATTTTGCATTCAGATTGGAATTATTACTTTGGCCTTTAGGCAAAATGTACCAGAAACTTGTCTCGGGTCATGATAGGAACAAATGATGAAGAAAGCAAACATTTTTTATTTTATATATTGTCTGTGAGTTTTTTCAAACATAGAGACTAAATTTAGACAATTCTCTGGGAAACAAACTCATGTAGAAAATGTAAAGAGAAAATGTAGAATTTTTTTTTCCCTGTTCATCGGTTCTCTTAACTGTTCAAATTCAAAATAATCAGTATCAGTCAATTGCTATTTCCTCTTCTAGAAAGTTTTCTTTACCGGTTTTAACTGTTTCCTACCATTATCACAGTTCAGTTCTTGCAGACAGTAAAGCAGCTGAACAAAATAGGCATCCACTAATATTTTCAAGTTGTTTTCAACCCACAAGCAAAGTTATATTCTATTTGTCCATAAGAATTTCACTCAAGCTTGCAGGGATTTCTTTTGGGACTTTATTGCATGAAATTAATATTTAAAATAAATTTAATTAAATGAAATTATCAGCTAGTGATTGCTAGAGCTTATATCTAGTCTGGAAAAGTTATTTTTTATAGTACAATCCAAATGGAACTATAATTTGTGTGTGAATTGCTTTATTATCATTGTCTACAACACTACTGAAGAAAAAGTCAGCACAATATTATAGCATTAGTTTTAGGACACAAAATGCCCAAGGTACACTTTAAAAACTTTGCTGATATTGCTGTTGCAGTGATACAGATGTATCTCAAATGAATATGTATCTCAAATGAATATGTATCTCAAAGTCTTTCCATCAATTGTTTTAAAGGAACAAAATGAAGAGTGCTAACATTCACTTGAGAGGAAATTAAGCAGAGCTGATGAGGTTCATACTCATTCAGCATTTCTTTGATAAGCAAACACCATTCATCAACCAGAAAATTTGACTCCTTGTATACTTGATTCCTTGTAAGCCCAGAGAAAGCTGTACATCTTGGACAAACATCTTGCAGGGATAACACACAAACGACTCCAGCGACAGGAATTACTGTGGCAAATTATAAAAAACCTGAGATATAAAACCATCACACCCGGCTCTTTTTCTTACCTCACGGGTCCCCAAACTCTGCTTCATGAGTGCCTGCTCAGTAGATTGTGGCCACTTGGGGAATACCAGTGGGCACAGGTTTAGAAAGTGCTGTAAGGTAGCTGATCCTATCACCTGCCTAGTGATAGGATATATCACAGGGGTCCCTTGGCACACAATTTTATCTCCTGTCCAGAGATGCTCCACAAGCAAAAAGCTTAACAGTGCTGCCTGTCCTGCTGACAGGACCAGAGCTTCCCACCTCAACATCAGAATGGAATTTTAGTCAACATGAGGAGAAAGGGCTTCACTTGCTTCTGGACAACTAATAATGTGGTAGCAAGGAAGTTTGCCTTGCCCAGGGCACATCCAGGTTTAAATCACTGCTGTCATATTTGAAACAGTGTCTGAAACAAGGGATTCACCACGACAGGTAACTATTTAGCCCCAGTAAGATGTCTGTCTGCCTGTCTCCTTGGACTGTCTTGCTTTCAAACATGCTGAAAAGTCTTGATTTCACCCTGCTTCAGAACGAAACCAAATGCCAAAACCTCAGAATTTTTCACGAAACAGAATCCTTGTTTCCTGGCCAGCCCTGTTATTGAACCCTAATATGATACAACATGTGTCCATATTTGCACACATGGTCCACAGTCCTTACACATGTGTAAATCCTACTGAAGTCATGTATAAAGGATCAGGCTCCAAGGCTGTTATAGAAAAAGTTCATGTTTCACTGACTTTTTGGTATTCTTTGAAGATATTAGATTAAGAGTAAATATAGAGAAGTACATGTTATATGCAAGATTTTCAGAGAACATTTAACTTCCACACCAAAAGGTCACATCTAAGGCAATATGGTCTTGGAACAAGTTCAAAGTTGTCACACTTGGTAAAAATAGCTTAAAGGGCACATAACTGTGCTGGAATACGGGAAGACAGTGGAACATGAGAGGGAGAATGATCGAAGGCCCCATTACTAATTATGCACATACTTTGCTGATATTGAAAGCTAGGCTTCCAAGCATGTACACGGTACTTAAGTTAAATAGAAGTGCAAGTAATTAAAAGAATATAAATGTTTTTGCATTGCTATATCGAAGAAAACAACATTTTATAAATATAACTCTCTAGAATAACAGAAAATCTTTTATCAATAAACAGAGTATAAACTTCGTTTCTAGTTTCAAAATTATATTTAGGCACTTACATTTTTGCATTACTTATTAATATTTTTGTAATATATGCTCAAAAAACAAACCCTATATATTTATTTCACTGATATAAGAAACTGCATTCACTTGTTTCATATTTAACTTAAAATTGTTGCAATTATTTTGTAAGGAAAAAAAAACTGACATTTTCTTCTAGCATCCTGAAAGATGGACAAATGTACACAACAGGGAGCTGAACTTTAGGAAAACTTAAATTATACTGGAAGACGGGCTATTATAGTGCAATATGTGGGGCATTATAAACAAAAGTTAATGTTAAGTTGCCTCTTGAAATACACATTGCATCAGCGTGGCAGTCATTAGCCTTTAAGACTATGTTCTATGTATTGGACACCTGTTAAACCACAGTCAAGCCTCCTGATGATGTTTCAGCCATATATTTAAGTGAGCATAAAATAAGATCCTATAGTCCTTCTGCAAAATGATTCACACATGCAAAAGTTCCACCAAAGGGCAAGTTGTTTCGTAACTAGCAGGACACTCAATAAGTCATGGGCTGTACGTGTTCTACATGGAAAAGCAACATCACACATCTTCCAGTTTAATGTTTTGTTTTATCTATTGTTATCTTGGTTTTGTCCCTGTAAACAAGAGCTCATGCAGAGGAATCTTCTACTTTGCTTTTAACTGAGACATTTGATATATTTTGCACATACCTTTTAATGATTGATGGCATGGTGCAATCTCTGTACCACAACTTCAAGAAAGAAATTAATGTTTGATGATTTTGTAATGCAATACTTTTGACTCAGTTCTGCCCAGAATTACTGCATGCAGGGCCCAGTCATGTCCTGATCCTATTGATCTCATCAAGACTCTTTATGACAAGAAATGAAATTGCTATCCTCGTTGCCTGGAAATGTATTTTTCATTCATCCACATTCTTTCCTGCAGAGAAACTGCCTCAGATACCGGTTTGTTTGTGTTTTTACTACCAGGCTTAGTCTCAAGGGAGACTTATGTAAATTATCATGCAAGGTAATTTATTTTATGGCATCAGTCTGCAAAATGTACTTCTTGTGACTGCAACACTTTTTTTGCCATGGCAGTAAACTACTTAAGAATTGAAGCTATCCCTTGAACAAGAGAAAGATGTCCAAAAGCAGCAGTAACTCATGCCTCCTATGATACAAATATCTAAGAGGAAAATTTTACATCTTTGATGATTTGGAAGTAAGTTACAGTAAGTGCCTGAAAGCCACTCTAAGGACAGAGAACAACCAAACTCCAGGAGGTGCACTGGATACACAGAATTGGCTATACCACCCTTTTAAAACGTATAACCATAGGAAAGGTTACATTATATTACAGCAGAGAAGCAACAATGTAATTTATGCTGCTAAGTTTAAAAGCATCACATTTTTATACAATAACAAAAAAGCAAAGAGTCTGAGTCATTAGAAAAATACTTTCACAGCTGGTAAATTGTATTTTCTATGGACTCTATACTGTGATTCTAAGCGTTAAGTATACACATTATTAGGGTCAATTCGAATCCAGGCTGCTGAAAAATCCAAAGTGTTGGAGGATTTAGGATCTTCCTGTGGATTTTGTTGTAGCCTCCACAATCTATGCTTTCATTAAAATGATATATGTTCTAACTTTCCACGTTCTGAAAGGAGCCTTTACGATGTTAACCAGTGCACTGTCTCACGGACCATACAGCCAACAGACTGACACACTACTACCAGGGTATGTAGAATAATAACAATGTTTATTCTGTATTTTTTTCTTGTTAGAATGGATTGACCACTGATTCAGAAGCAAAGAAGCACTGTGACATGGCCCTGGCTTGTCACCCAGTTGGAGATGGTAATGCTTAAGTGGTTTTAGTACTAACCATCTATGAAGGAGCGTAAAAGGTAGCATACCCCCAGAAAGCAAGACTGTCAGCATCTATGTGTTTGTTACAACTCTGTTAAGGGCAATTGTACTACATTCTGTTCTTTTGCCTTTGCAAAGTGAGAGCAACCCAGTCCATCAGAAGTTTGCTTAGCTGGGAAAAATGACACATCTGTTGTCCATTCTTTTTTTGCCTCAATGTCTCAAAAGAAGTGCTTTATTTCTTGTTGCATCTGGACAAAGACAGACCTACTGGAGGTGCTCCCAGCTCCCTGAAGCTTCTAGGATGTTTTGGTTTAAGCTCCTGCTCTACTCAGACTTGTGTTCACTTACTTGCTGAGTTATATTTACACACCACATTTCTCTTGGCTGTATTTCTCTGCAGTCACTATATCCCTCTCTTTATCTAGTGTACAATTCTGAGAACTGCAGTGAACAGGAAGGCTTTTAGTCCTCTTGCCAGTTCACATAGTCTGCTGCTGAGAAGCCCTTGAGCTGGAAGAGATTAGAAGCCATATAATTCTCCATGAGCCAATGTCCACTGCTTTTACCTCAAACAGTTTTAAAGGCCATCCAAGTAATGCAAACTGAATTTGCAGGACTCCAGTCCAATGAGTTGGATCCCATTGAAAGGGTTTTGCTAACAAAATTATTTACATTGCAGCAGAGTTAAAAACTGCAGTCAGAAATCAAAGTAATATTTTACAAGACACTGTACAAACTCAGAAGACAAAGATGGTCCATGCCTGAAAAATATACAACATAAAGATGTCATCTAGCTTTATACTTTCCCCAGATGTAACAGTTGGCATGCGTTTTGAACATCAGCTTTGCCACAGGAAAAAACGTTGCACCTAATTACATCCTAAGGTAACAGATAACACGGAGATATGACTGATGGATGGGGAGCCCAAGGACATAATTGTATGACAGTGATCCACCAGACAAGGGAGGGTATCAGTTCCCTTGCTCCTAGCTGTTGTCATTTTGGTAGACATCCTGGTGTCAGTGAGTTTTAAGAAAGATGACAAACTATAGTGAGGGTCTTTGCAGATGTTTAAAACATGTTGTGTCCATGTACGAAAGACTTGCTTAGGTTGTAACACATGGGGTGAAAAACTTAAGTGTTGGGATGGTGATTTGCATCAGTGTCAGAGCAGAAGCGAGTATGGATCTGCTGCAAGAGTAAAGGAGAGAGAGTAAAGGTAATGTGATTAAAAGAAATGCAAAGCATTGAAAATTAAATCCTACCTATCTATTGTGATAAACCCAGACAACTTAATGGAGGGATGCAAAAGGAAGTTGGTACTTTGTGGAGAAGAGGAACAGTGTAGATTTGTAATTGTCAAGCACTTCAGAAAAAAATGCTGTGTTACCTCAGACATGACGTGATGAGAACATGAACTTCACCTTGGCTAATTAACAGCAGCTGCTCCATTTTCAGAAGTTTTCCATTTGTGAAGTTTAGGTTACTTTGGTAATTATTTTGTCCAGCTGCCCTAAAACAAGTATTCATCCTTTCTCAGTATCAAATTTGTATGTCTGAAAGAAGCAAATACACTTCCCTATGAAGTACAAGTATTTCTCCCTTTTCATGCAGATCTCCTTCTTGATGAAGAAGAAACTGTGAAACAGAGCACAGGTACAAAGAGAAAATAGCCTAAAATGGCTCATTTTGCCCAGAATTAAAATCAGCAGCTATGTTCTCTTTGGAAGAGAACACCCTTTCAGTACACTAAATTTAGGCCTAATTTCAATCTCTAGAAATGTCATGTGCTTGAGAACATAATAAAGGTGATGACAAAACAGCGGGTTATAAGGTTATGAGATCTGCATCTATGTTTGCCATAAAACAGGTGATCATGTGGGGTCAGTCTTTGAAAGAGAAACTAAGAATTAATTTTTTAGCATTCTTTCCATCTCATAGACTCATACATATTTGTTCTTAGGCATAAGATATCTATTTAAAGCTTGAACAACATATCAGAAAACTAGTGTCTGGAGGTCAGCAGGGTTTATTTTTGCAGTCTGCATCACAAATGTAAATTACAAATAGATTGGATTAGTCATATTTCCTTAATTTCTCACAGAGAACTTCAAAATCTCCCATACGGAACAAGATTCAGGAAAGAGTTAAGAGCCATCACTAATAAAATTATTTGCAATACCTTATACAACATTGTAACAACCCACAGTGTCTCAAAACTTTGAACAAACCCCAAAAATATCTCAAAACTGCAATCTGATGAATAGATGGCATCCCTATCTCCTAATCACCTTTTCCAGGTCTCTTCTACAACCTCTGTGTTGTAGTCACCTGTTCTGTCTTTTCAGTTTAAAATTCAATTGAACCATTAGGCTTTAAGCATTGGTACAGTCTCCTTTCTGGTGTCAGGGGATGGCCACTCTTTGCCCATCTTTTCAGGCTGTCATTTCCTCCAAACCTCCTGCTGTGTGCAGACATTTTTCCCAGAGTCTAAATCTTGTTTTTCAGGCACAGAAGGAATCCTGAGCAGTCCTTCCATCATAACTGGCAGCCTTGCAGCGCTTTTATTGATTTTTGTAGAGGTGTGAAACAGCTACTTAATTTCATACAAAATATGTAAGAAAATAATTAAATGCCAATATATGTATATTTTTTGAGAGAAAAAAATAGGCCTACCTAAGGCTTCTAAGTCATATGCTAGGATGAAGAGCTAAAAATTACCGAAAGAAGTTCTGTAAATGACAGAAAGCGTCCCTCACATAAAAGATCCAACTAGCTCAATTATATGCCTTACATGTCCTCTTTTTAGCCCCCTGTCTGTTTCGCAGACTGATTTCAATTTATACAGACTGATTTCAGTGTTAGGGCTGATGTTTAGTTATCTATAAAGCCCAGGAAACCCAGGGGATCAGCGCTGAAATAACAGATTTTATTCACATGGAGTTGTGGCTGCCAGTCAGGTTCCAAGGTGGCTGGAGCTGACATGTTTTCTTTGCTTTGCAGTTCTTGTAGCTGTTCAACATGTCTGATATTTATTAATATCAGCTCTACAATATACAAATCAAATCTAAGGACATTTTCATTTACATTAAGAAGAAACTTTAGAATAGACTTCAGCTCCTGCAGAAATGCACACAGCTTCAGCTCCAGAAAAAAACAAAGAAGGAGCATCACAGAGGGTTATAGCTTCACTGAGAAACTCATTTTCCTGATAAATACAACAGGGAACTGGATTTAACACAATTCAAGCAAAGTACATTCCTGAGATTTGCCATTTCTATTTTCACCCCCTAAAGAACCAACCAATGACACAGAAAGAAGCTGTCAGTTAAATTTTACCTTTTGACAATGCATGCTATTGTTAAATTCAGGAAAATAAATATTTGAAACATATTTTTGTATATTCATGTATTTATTATTTATTGAAAATTATTTCTAAATACAAATACATATAAAATTATACACTTGTAATGTTTTGTAAATAAAAATGAATACATATCAGAGAAATGTGGTCATTTAACTCTTGAAATGTGGGACTATTTTAAAAGAATGTAAGCTAGAAGCTGTCATTAGAAATACATATGTTTTGCATGAACAGTGCAGCAACAGTCAAGCAAAACCTGTGTGAAACTTTTAGTGCATAAATCTCTCAGTGCCTGGGGGCAGTAATAAATTACATGTTTCTTTACACAGACATTTTAAAATTGTCAAACATACATTTCATGTACTAGAATCAGAAATAGTATCTTCTTGGCTGACTTTTTTTGATGTATTCCATAATTAGGTGTAGAAGTCAAAGGTACCTCTTTATACCCAAAGGATACATAAATCATTTAAGCATATTGGAACAGGTCAAATGTCTTTATGTACCCTAAAATTTCAGTGCTGCAATATAGGTAATTGTTCTCCTTTGTTACCAATTCAGCAAAAACTTGGAAAACACTTTCAAGTTTCAACTTCCCTGGTTGAGATGGGCATGCATGCCTCTCATGATTTACTTGGAAATTATACTCCCAGAAGATCAAAACTGCATTGCTTGTACATTCCCATTTGTGTTTCCCATCTTGTCTTTCATTCATTCTGGTGTGTGAATAAAAGTTCAGTACCACAGATATTCTGGAAATGCAATATAGCGTCTACATCAGAGGTTTAATAATTCCCAAAGCAACCTGATCATATCTAAAAAGTATTTATGCCTGCAGTTTACATTTTAAACCACCACCTACTGTAGTTGTATCCTTACATTTGAGGGCATCATCAGTATCTGGACCAGACCCTTACCAACCTAGCCCTGCTCACAATGGTTAAATTGGTTGTGAGGCCATTGTACACCCTTCTGAAGAGGTTGTTCATCAGATGTTTGCCCCTTTAACTCAGAGTGAATGCTCCCTGACAGAGGAAACACTGGGGGAAGCTGGTAAAGCTCCTGAGCTGGCTTAGCACCCAAATCTGCATAAATGTGACTTGCACCCCAGTGTCCTGACCATTCTATCCCCAAGCTGCTACAGGGATTTAAATTTACCAGATTTAAAAAGTGTTAGGAAAAGGGATTTCCTAAAAAGCCAGATGAGGCAGCAATGAGCTGGATTATATATCAAAAAGCTACTTGCTTCAGGAACTTCATGACCTTTGTTCACTGAATTAATACTTTCCAATTTTACTTAGTGTGAATTTAACCATTTCAACAGACTCTTGCTCATAATCATAGTTACAAATTCTAAAATTATTCTACTTTTAACACTGATTTTCCACTTTAAAAGTGCCACGATTTAGTCTATTTTCCTTAACACTCCAAAAAAAATACTACCACTTTAAGCTTATAGATGAAATTTTTTTCAGTATAATTTTCAGGCAAAATTTAAGGAATAGAAGAGCAAACAAAACTTATGATAGAAAATCATTTGCACCTTTAAAACTAGAATATACCTAACATTCAGATCACAATGAAAATCTATGTGCAATTTAATATTTTTTATTTTTATTTGGTTTTATTTTTTCCAGATTTCAAACCTGTGTGAATTTTGGTCAACTGGAAAATAACTTCAAATAATAAAAGTGGCGTGGCAATTTTTGTCTCCCAGTTCTTGATGGCTATACATGATTTAATAATTAAATAACATGACATTACTAATAAGCTATTTAATTGCAATAGTGAAACATTGATTTATATCGCTTGCTTTTGTTGATGTAGTTTTTAAATGTCTGGAAAATATTAGAGGATAAATAATTCTGGTCAGTTTAGTCATGAGCTCAGGAAATTCCCCCTAAAACAGACACAGCAAATCTTAATATATTTATATATATTATAATAAATGCATATTTATATACATATATATGATATATAATGCACAATATATTTTGCTACAGATAATAATTTTTAGTAGAAACCAAAAAAGTAACCAAGAAACATTACAAATTAACTAGTCCAAGTCTTTGCACCCAGAACAAGACAAGAGGAAGAAACCCAAGTAATTTTTATTTCCTTCATAGGTGTTTCTGAAATATCTCTGTTATATTGACTATTTAGCATTACCATCTCTTCCATACTGTCAGACACATGCTGTCTACAGGGCACCTCAGTGGGGTATAAAGAATCATAGAATAGCAAAGTCTTCTCCCACTGCTCACATTCATGCCACTGTACTTGGAGGCACTGAAGCAGGACAGGCAGAATCAAAGCAAGATACACAAGGACATCGGTAAGCTAACACAGTAAAGTATTCAGTATTAGCTAAGGGACATAGTGATGGAAAAGGCTAGAGGATTGAAAACTTCTTTGCAGTGAAAAAACATGAGCTTCGTACAGGTTATCTCTCAACTGTCCTCATCAGTACTAGAATCATAGAATAGTTAGGGTTGGAAAAGACCTTAAGATCCTCAGAGTCTCTGAAGTCCTGCAAAAAGCCTGAGCCAAACATTCAAAAATCTATTTAAATGTCGAATTTCCTTGTTTTTCCCCTTGACTCAGGTAGTGGGATAGTCACTTAATCATCCTCTACCTTTTCTTGACTTTACTAATTTTTTATGAACTCTATTTTCACCCTCCATTTTGCACTTCTGCTGCCGAAAATGGCAAATTATCCATAGCAGCAGCAACACTCTGAAAGATTCTTTTATCAAGCTACAGTCCCCTGCAGGTAGATACGTTTCCTGAGGACTCCTTTGAAGCTCTGCTCCCTTTTCACTTCCAGCCAAATGTTACACAATCTTGCCTATGTTCTCCCAGTCTCCTGTATCTACTTTTGTTAGTTTTTAAGGGGTTCGGAATTCCTCAAATTCTATGAATGAACAAGATGTGTGCACCACTAGATCTGCACTTTTTGGTTATACCTATCCTGCACGTTTTTCACTGAATTGCTGAAATATTGAATAGATGGTACTACCTCAGGCAGAGGACATTTCCAGCAGACATGCCTTCGTTACGTTTGTACGCCCAAGTTCATTACTACACACCACCTGCCTGTTACCTCTAATTCCCCATGTATTCAGCTCTCATCCCTTTGTACATCAGAGACCTCTTGTAACCCTCTCCAGGTGCTTACATTTCATGCCCTCCATTTTCTTTCTGTCAAAGACTGATTCCCTCATATCCCTTCCTCTCATTTTTTTTTTTTTCTTCTGTAGGAAATAAATTATTCAGGGCGTCAACATACTTCAACTGGAACTGAGATGGAAGTAGTTATAATGAAATGCTAGCAACTGCCAGGAAAATTACAGAGTTGTTCTGAGCTGCTAGGTCTGCCAAGCAGCTGCCAGGAGCACTACGTGTCTCCTGTACTCTTGTTCTAGTTTACTGATTTTCACCAAAATAGGGCGTTGTTCTTCAATTCCAAATTTTCAGAAAACATTCCAGTGTTTGTTGATTGCATGTATCATTCAAAAGTAACCACATAATGGACAAAGAAACAAAGGAATGCTTTTCTGTTGAAATGACGGCTTTTGATGCATGCTTAGGGTGTGCTTCAACATTACACTTATCTGTTGGCACATCCCTCTGTTGTCAATGCAACCCTACAGGGAGGATGTGCTATGAACAAGGTTGCTTCCATTAACATAGATTAATTCACGGCTTGCAGCGCAGACTCCCCGAAAGTTCTACCAGTAAAATTCACTGCTCCCACAACTCTATCAGAAGGGCAGAAGCATGTAGCAGGTGTGTAAAGGAACTCTTTGAGAACATTAGCACTAGATGAATTATAAGTCAGAAGCACATCATAGAATCATAGAATGGTTTGGGTTGGAAGGGTCCTTAAAGATCATGGAGTTCCAAACCCCCTGACATGGGCAAAGATGCCCTCCACTAGACCAGGTTGTTCAAAGACCACCCAGCCTGGCCTTGAACACTGCCAGGGGCATCCACAGCTTCTCTGAGCAACTTGTTCCAGGGTCTCACCACCTTCATAGTCAAGAACCTTCAATTACATTGAAACATGTCTGTCCTTCACCCACCTGCTACCACCTCTTAGCTACAGATTACCATGCCACAGCTGCTGAAGAACAGTTAAACATACGCCCCAGTATGCGCTGCGGGAGTGGTGACCGTAGTAAGAGGAAACGCAGTCCAAGCTGCTTCAACCCTTTGTGAAGTGAATACTGTCTTACAGGCAGTGATTCATGAGTGAAGATGGCACAGCAAATGAGGTAATGGTGTATGTAAAATGAGAGCAGATTCATGACTAACTCAGTATGTGTATACCAGAGGCAGAGCAGACAGCTAACCCATCAGGAGCTGAAACCTTCAGATCTGCAATAGTTTAGCCATATTTCAACACAGGTACTGCTGTGGGACGTGGACTCCTACCTCAGCCCTCACCGTTTGGGCCCAGCTTCACACAACCCCACACTGCGTGTCACATACTACTCTTTTCTGTTTCCAGCCGTGTAACACCATGCAGATAGAACACACAGGATTTCAGACTGCCAGGAGGAATGTATAACTCAGTGGGCATATCCTGGGATTTTCTTCAAAATCCAAATCAGAGGCCTTTGTGAAATGTTTTTCATTATCTACATCAAAGCCATGCCCACAGGCACCGCCTGCTGCACTTCACCCTGGAGAAAACGGTCCCAGCTCTTTTCCAGATCATTCACATGCCAACCTGTGAGGAGCCCATTACCTCATGCTTTTCCAGGGAATTCACATGCACTCTGGAGCAATCCCCAAAGGTCTCAGGGCTGCGGGGAGGGCTCTGCTCACTGATCAACATATTGAGCTCTGGGCACACACAAAATTGGAGGTATTCCTATGTTACTTTCTTCTCAAATGTGGAATGGTGACATTCAGAAGCAGCGCTGGTTCGCTTCTGAGTGAAGTTCTGCTCCCGTTCTGAACGGGCGCTTTATTATACACAGTAGAAACACACAACATGTTTGCCATCACCATGATTTGCCCCAAATTCTCATTCATCAATAGAACACTATGAAACAAAACCTGGAGCTGGAGCGCCAACACACCCCACGGACTGAGGGTGCCAGAGGCTGACACCCAGTCACCACCCCCCGAGCTCCCCGGCGCAGCGACCTACACCTCTGCGGAGGAAAAAGGGGCGGAGGAGAAGGGGGCACGGCACGAGGGGCTCTGCCGCTCACAGCGACACACCGCGAGACCGCCCCCCGATCCACCTCCTCAACGGCTCTGGCCCCGCCCACCAGGGCCTGGCAGAGCGCGTCACCTCCGCCGGCTTCACACCCGCCTTCCGGCCCCGCCTCGGTGCTGCCGCCAAACCCTTCCGGCTGGGGCAAAGGCTCGGGCCTGCGCTGGATTTTCGGTGGCGGACGCTGGGGGAGAGCACCGGCGCCGGGGAACCCGGAAGTACCTGTGCGGTGGAGCCGGAGCGGGGGAAGGTGGTATTTGTGCGGGGCTTCCGCGGCCCGGCCGGCCCGGTGAGGGCGGAGGCACGGCGCCTCGAGAACAGGGCCGCACACCCCTCGGGGGGGCAGGTAAAGGGGTGCTGAGAGGACGTGTGGCTGGGGGCGGGGGTGTGAGGGGTGTCCCGAAGGATCGGAAACCTCCGTTTCCGGCTTCGTGGGTGTGCCCGGGGGGGAGCTGAGGCGGTGGTAGGGCGGGGAGGGGCCCCTCAGGACAGCGGGGTGCTGAAAAGGCGGGAGAGTGGCAGGGAGTGGTGGCAAGCATCAGTGCATCTTTGGCTTGGGTTTGCTTAGAGTTAAGGGTGGCAGGAAGATGGCGTTTTCGACGTGTACACGATGCTCAGGTTATCAGGTCGGTGAGGTGTATCTAAGGGGGTATTTTAATAAGGACTTCTATCAGTTAAAAGTGACAGGGTTTCTGTCGTTTAAATTTTATGTGAAAGCATGGTAGATAGCTCGACCTCTGTCTTCTCTTTTTGGTTTGATTAGGTTGATTTTTTTCTTTTGATAGTGGACAAGCCAGTTTTTAGTTCTAGTATATGTAAGTGTATAAGCTGGAACTTTGTAAATGCAAATAGATGTGCTTTCATCTTGGCATGTGTTTGACCTTTATATGTAAGTATATGTGTCTCTACATATAGACATACATGTTCAGAAAGCAGAGTTTGAAATAAAAATTTTCATCCATCCAATGTGACTGTTGCTTTATTGAAAATAAGGCTGACAGATTTATAAATAATATCTCATTGTCTTGTTTTTTTCCTTAGTGCTTGCCCTGTAATACAGAAATCTTCCAGAATGCTGGAGTCTTATGTTACTCCTATTCTGATGAGTTATGTGAATCGCTACATAAAGAATCTGAAGCCTTCCGATCTACAGTTATCACTCTGGGGAGGAGATGTCGTACTTAGTAAACTTGAGTTAAAGCTAGATGTGCTTGAACAGGTATGTTTATAGTAGTTGCAGTCTCTGTCTTTGATATAGAAGAAGTTGACTAAATTTAGGTTGGTCTGCACAGATAAATGTTCATTTAGTACTTGCCGATTTTCTTCTTATGCAAGTCCTTTATTTTCCCTGCATTTAGTTATTTTTGCTTTAATTCCATGCCATTTGTTTGGTAATGAATGGTAATTTTTTGCACACCCTGTAAGTTATGGGATGTGAAGAGAATGGCTTTTTGTGGACATGTTTCTTATTTCAGTAACCATTATTTTGGAGTTTGAACATAATTGCTTTTCTGGTCATATTTACTAATTGCATATGTAACTAATTCAGATTGTCACAAAGTAGGATCTCTCTTTAATTGTGCAGATTTGTGTTTTCTGTATTGTTCTATAATTCCAGGTTTCATCATTCCACTTGTATTTAACTTAAGAGTAACTGAGGGGCAGAGTTGATCAACTGGTTTGTGTGAATTAGATCAGGGGCTCTCGGCCTTTAAAAGACAAGCTTGACCAAGTAAAACACTTGATACAGAATTTTAAGCCTGCAGTCAATATGAACTGATTAACTCTTAGTGGAGGGACTGTTACCTTGTGTGCTTATCTGCTTATCCGAGTTGATAAGGAGTTGGATGTGTGAGCCTGATAAAGCTGTTTTATGTTGATGTAGTGAGGCTTAACTGGTGTCCTGTGTCCAGATGTAGTCCAAGTGAAGGAGCTGAGAGAAATGCAGCAAAAAATAATGGGAGATTTAGGCAATATGGCCACTGAAAAAAAAATTAAATAGGGAATAAATTTTTAATTTTGAATAAAAAAAGAAGTGAGATAAGATAGAACAAGAGTTACGTGGATGAGACAAGAAAGAATGGGATAAATTGCATTTGGTGAGCCTTAGATTGGACATCAAGGGAAATTTCCTCATTTTAATCAGATTATGAGGCATTGGAGACGACTGAGGAGGCTGCATGGTCTCTCCTGGGAGACCTTTTAAAATGTGGAAGAATGTGATCTCTGATCCTGTTCTGGAAGAGGAGACAATCTTTCAAGAGATCCTGTCCTGTTTTCTGTGTTTTTGTAAAGAGCCTGTTTTGTCTTACTTGAAGTATCTGGTGGCCCATGTATTTTCTATCAAGTCTTTTGGTTCTTCATTTTATTGGTATGGCTTGTCGATACAGCTGATGTGGATGCTAGACTTCAGTTGGTACGATGTGTTCCTCCCATGAGTATTTGAAGCCTTTTTTAATGTATATATTAGGAAATCTGAGAAGGGTTGATCAGAAGGGAATTTTGGAGGTTATCTAGTTCAACCTCCTTTTCTGAGCAGGGCTGTTACCAGTATTGTGTCAGATCAGCTTGCGGTTTTCTCCAGTTGAGTCTTGAAATCTCCTGTGCTGGTTGTGAAAACCTCCACTTGTTCTACTGCTATACTGTGTAGAGAGAAGGTTTGTCCAAATAACAAATGATGACTTGGGATGGATATATCAAGCTTGCTACATTACCTGGTTACAGTTAGGATTTTGCTGCTGTCACTTATGTTGTTCCCTGTCAGATAGTTGCAGTTCTCTGGTGGGTGATCTCTTCATCTTTGCCTATTTGTCAGCTGCATGGGTACCTAAACATCCAGTGCAATCTGTTAATGTCATGGCTCTTGCAGAGGCAAATGTTGCCATAATATACCTGTGCTCATGTTCTATCAGCTTGAATGGGGATGTCTATATGCAATGAATACAAAATTTAGCTCATTCTTTTTTTTTTTTTTTTGTGGAAGGGATGCTGCTTTATGCCTGCTCAGCAAAACTGTTTTGAGTATGTAGTAATACAACATCCCAAGACCTTTGCAGCTGGCAGAGAGCTCCCTTGAAAAGAAAGTCCTTCTGCCTGGATGGATTCGTGATATCCAAAATTAGTTGCCTTAACTGCTCTGGTCTTCTAACGTCCTTTCCTGGGCTGTTATCCTCGGCCTGGTTCCCTGCTCCTTATCTGGCATAAACACAGCCTTAATTTCATGCTTTAGGCTTTGGATACAAATGCACATACCCTGGATATCTTTGTCTGGAGCCTTAAACATTTTCAGAGAATTCCAGCTTTTCTGGAACTGTAGTGGTTATTCGGGTACAGTAGCATAGGTGACAACTACCTGGACAAAGCACCTTATAAAAGGTTTGGGAACAAGTCTGTTCTCTCTCCCCTCACTCCTTGCACTTCAGCTGATGTTCATGTACAGTCCTGGTGTCTTCCAACATAAGAAGGACATGGAGCAAACAGCAAGTCCAGAGGAGGCCATGAGGATGTCCTCTTGTATGAGGACAGGGTGAGAAAGTTAGGGCTATTCACCCTGGAGAAGAGAAGGCTGCATGGAGACCTCGTAGCAGCCTTCCAGTATCTGGAGGGAGACTACAAGGATGCTGGAGAGGGACTCTTAATCGGGGACTGTAGTGATAGGACAAGGGGTAATGGGTTCAAACTTAAACAGGGGAAATTCAGGTTAGATATAAGAAAGAAGTTCTTTACTGTGAGGGTGGTGAGGCACTGGAACAGGTTGCCCAAGTTGTGAATGCTCCCTGGCAGTGTTCAAGTCCAGGCTGGACGGAGCTTTGGACAGCATGGTCTAGGGTGAGGCATCTCTGCCCATGGCAGAGGGTTGGAACTAAGATGATCTTAAGGGCCTTCCCAACCCAGACCAGATTCTATGTTAATACTTCCATGTCATGTTGCATACTTGTGGGTCACCAAACACACAATACTTAATGAAAGGGGAGAGATTGCGCAGAAAAGGAGGACAAAAAGAAATGGTCTTTGATATGTTGTATTATGAGCAAGTCATTAAATCTGGCACCCATTTGTTTTGTATTGTCTACTGAAACAGCACAACAAAGATTTGTCTGCATGGCTTCAAGAAAAGCTGGCTGTGCAATTAGGATAATGTCAGACAAATTCCTTTGAGAAAGAACTGTTCTAAATAAGCTGTGCATTTGGTTGTATCATCTCATTTTGAAAGAATTCCTATTTCTGTTTCTTTAACTATCTTACAGTTAACTAGACAAAAATGAGAATATGTTAAATCCATCCAGTAAGTAGTGGAAAAAGATCTATTCTAGAGTACCTTTTGAAGTAAATTTGTAACTTACACATGTGAACACAAGTCAGGTTATAAATAGATGTTATGGTATTGATGAGCGACATAAAAATTATGTGTCTGCAAGTGTGGAAAAGAATTTATTTCTATTATTGTTAATAGTAATAGTTTGCTGTCTTGATTAATGAAAGCATTGTCTGTTAAGTTGAAGTGCATTTTTAGAATCCATATTTTTTCTGTGCCTGCCTTCCTCTCTCTCTTCTTCCCAAGCTGTGGGACATAAGGTACTTTTTCATTTATTGTATGACCAGTGTAGCGATGTCTGTACTGAACTGCTCAGTATTTGCTTTTCAGTGGCTTAACTGAGACCGTGTGGGTTAAAATTTTGTTTGGGTTGACTGTAACCCTAAGGCTAAATTTTTAGGAGAGGGGCTTTCAGCTAAAATCCTTCAGTATATTTGTAAATGAGAGGAAGAAAAAATGCTTTGTAAAAAAAAAAAAAGGGTGACAATTTTCTTTGAACTGTTTTCATGGGGAAGCCTGTAACTGTCATCTTTTGGAATGGGGACTTGGAATTAGATGTGACTTTGTGTAAGCATGTCTTAAGGTAGCAGTTAGGAGGTTCCCTGACATGAAACAGTTGTGTGGCTTTTTAAATTCATTAATGAAAGCTCAGTAAACCCTAAAACCTAATTTACAAGCTGAAAGCTTTACAACAACAACAACAGCAAAAAAACAACATATAGCTAGGATTTTGTGAGGTATCTTCTCTGAAGATTTTGTTAGCAGTGAATATACTTCATCTACTCTTAGGTCTTGGATGCAAAGTGAACTTTTTAAGCATACCAGTAGAAAGGCTGAAGAGGTGTCAACTGTAGAATGGAGAGAGTGTTCCTTGATGTTGCTGCTATTAGCAGCTGTTGTCACTGTGATGGTGCTAGGTATTTGTGGGTAAGAACAGGTGGCTTCTCTTTTGGATGACTAGGTAGAGTCAGGATGCTAACCTGTCACAGTTGCAGTGATAGTTATTTCAACTCAGAACTTATGACATGATAACTACTATGAAAAAAATTTTAATGGGCTTCCAAAACATGCCACTAAGATTTGAATACATTTTCAAGGGGTTAGGCACATAATGATATTAACTAGCTTCACCGAAAGTAGACTTATATATGCCAAGTACTTAATGCAAAATATATTGTTGTCAAATTTTATTATTGTAGAACTTCTATATAGCAGGGATAGGACTAAAGTCAAACAGTGCAGGAAAACAGGTTTTCTGGATCCACTTCTAGATGTTTGTCTGAAATTCCCTACCACCTTACCTGCTTGATCTCAGATTTTCATGGACTTTCTGTATTTAACTTATTCACAGGAGTACTGAGTCAAAGCATGCAAGTACCTGGTACCTAAATTGAGCCAAGGTGCAAAGGTGCTTAAGCTCCAGGTTGCCAGGGAAATTGTGAAGTTCTGAACAAAGGTTTATGTCCCTGAGTTTACTAAGAAATATGACAGTTAAGAACCTGGGAGTGCTGACTGCCAGCAGTCTCAGTGTGCATCAGCAGTGTGCCTTGGCAGCCAAGAGGGCAAACCACATCCTGCGGTCCATCAAGCCAGCTGGTCAAAACTGGTGACTATCCTGTGGTGTTGGTGTGGCCTCACCTTAAGCATTGTGTACAGTTCTGGGCACCACAATTTAAGAAGGATGTGAAAGTCTTTGAATGTGTCCAGAGAAGGGCAACAAAGCTGGTGAGAGGGCTAAAAGGAATGTCCTGTGAAGAATGGCTAGGACTTTTGGCTTGTCTAGTTTGGAGAAAGGTAGGCTGAGGGGTGACCTCATTGCTCTCTACAGCTTCGTGAGGATAGTAAGCGGAGATGAAGATGCTGAGTTCCTTCTGTGGTATCCAGTGATATGACTTGTGGGAATAGTTTAAAGCTGAGCCAGGGGAGGTTCAGTCTTGACTGTAGGAAACATTTCTTAACTGAGAGGGTGGTCAAACACTGGAACAGTCTTCTTAGGGAGGTGGTAAATGCCCCAAGCCTGTCAGTGTTTAGGAGGCATTTGGATGACATGCTTTAACTTTTGATCAGCCCTGAATTGGTCAGGCAGTTGAACTAGATGATTGTTGTAGGTCCCTTCCAATTGAAAATATTCAACTGTAATGGCCAAAACTATTGCTGAGTATCTGGGAGACTTGGTTTCACTTCTTCCTCAACCTTAGAATATTCACACCTGTAGTTCCCAGTGTCTAAGGTGAAGACACAAATGCTAGGTTATAAGCAGCTCCAGCTGAAGACATTTGTTGTTCTTTCCCATTAAGACTTAAAACCTTTATAGCCAAAAATGTCATGATAGGAGATCAGGAAGTACATTGTCATTGAAGCCTTATCATTAGAATACTTAGTATTGAAAATGTTGACTTAAAATTCTGTTACAATATCAAATGTGGTTTCTTTATTTTTCACTAAGCACTTACTTTCCTTATTCCAAATCTTGATGTCCCACTCTGGGATCAGGTCTCTAGCCTGACTGTTTGATAGGCATTAAGCTCGTGATTCCCAGGACAGCCCCTGAAGCTACTGGGGGAATTTCAGCACTTTGTATCCAGAGAATTTAAAACTTGGCGCCTTGCTTTCTGCCGACTCGCTGCATGCAGCAGCAGCTGGCTCGCTGGGGCTGTCCTATGGAGGCGTGATCTACGCATTGACTGGGTGGAGTGCCAGGCATTTGTTAGGAGTTCTGGGCTGTCTTGCCCCAGTTTTTAGAGCAGTCTGGTCTACACATTAGGCCTTGGTGAGGAGTTGTCAAATTTGCGAATGAAAAATTTAATAACTATTTACTGAGCAGTTTGTTGTGAATGTGGCCACAGTGGGCCAATCTTTAAAGCTTTAAGCTCTTATAACTAAAATATTTTTGAAGAAATTGACTTGCTGTGGTTTTGTCAATGTTTGTTTAATTCCAAATTTGTGTTCTTCAGAATAATGCAGGTTGCGTATAATTTTAAGTATTTACTTTCACCTGCTTCATTTCTAGTTGTCCCTTGAACAGTGACGCATTTTGTAGTAGCTTCATGCAAGAGATGTGGCTTTAATTTGTCTTTGATTATTAAAGACACGATAATGCAAATGTCTCCTTTGAATAAACTAATTGTATGTGTGCAAGCGATTGTAAAGCTAGTTATCAAGGCCCGTGCCTTGACACTGCTGATCTGGGGAGACATAAATTCTGACTTATGTTTTGTGCTAGAACTGTACTATTTTAAGTTACAAATGTGCCTTGAATGTTGATGTGTTTCAGTAATTCATTCACCACTCTTTTTGTTGTTGCTAGGAGCTGAAACTACCATTTACATTTTTAAGCGGGCATATTCATGAACTTCGGATTCATGTGCCATGGACAAAATTGGGATCAGAACCAGTTGTTATCACCATCAATACAATGGAATGCATCTTGAAATTAAAGGATGGAGCTCAGGTAAGAAATGTGATAAATTAATTTCTGACATTGAAAGGTTGAAAATTATAGCTTCTATGGTCACCTTTAAAGCCACCTGAAGAATCAGGCGCGTGAAGATGCGGTCCCTGCTGTTTTCTAGTAGGCTGATATTGTTCTCATCATGGCTAGCATCTTTATGCTTATTTTTAATTCTTTATTAGCTGTAGCTGTGTTCTTGCAGATGGAAGAGCGCGTTAATAGTGCTTTGCTGGAATTTTCCTACCACTTAACAAAAAAAGTATTTCAAGAACAACGTAGTTTCCTGCACACTTCCAACTTCTGCTTCCCAAGGAGCCATGCTGGTTGCTTGAGACAGCTGTGGGCAGCACCACTGAGCATTGGGCGTTTTTCAAAAGATGTGGTGTTATTAGTAAAGGAATGCTTTAAAGATCCTGGAGTGTAATTCTTTTTTCCCTTCAGAAGTTACAGTATTTGCTTGAATGTACTTAGAAGCTTTCTTACATGAAAAGGTCTCAAAGGGCTTTTTGTTTTGTTGCTTGCAATAATTTGCCTGTTACACCATTTCACAGGCTCAGGAAAGATTTTCTTCTGACACAATGGAACTGAAATATGCAGTGGCTCAATTTTGTTATATGTCTAACTTAGTTAACAAAAAGTACTTTGGTATTTTAATGTTGAACTTTTTTTTTTTTAGTCAGTATGTTGCTTTAACCCTAGAGAGGTTTTGTGCTTGGGTTTTGTTTCTTTGTTTTTTTTTGGTTGTTTTCTTTTTAAAGCCTTGTTCACATTTTAATTTCAACACAGTCCTCCAGCCGTATGAAGGATAATGCAAAAGAAAATTTCAGTTTGTGCAAAGCTCTCAAGTGTTTGGTAGGGTGCTTGATGAGCTGTTAACATTTAACATCAATAATTAGACATAAGCCAGCAGCAACATTTGAAAACACGTTTCCATTATGTTTAATATTTTTTGTAGTATTCTTTTACAGTTCCAGAGCTAAAAGGCTTTTGTTGCTGGAATAGAAATCTCTAGACCTATGTGTGCCACCCACAAAGCATATACTTGCATTCTGTAGTTCACTCTGTGTGCATGTGTGCATATACACACATGTATGCACACCAACAGCCAAATGCTGAGTACTTTTCTAATGATAAGGTACGATTCTGAGGCCTGATGTTCCATGAGAAATGTGTTTTAGAAGCAGCAAATTGCAACTAATTATAGAAGTTGCAGAAAAAGATCTGTAGCTTATGACTTTGTGCAACCCAGAACTAATATTTGATATTGGACCACGCAGATGGCTACTGCTGGAATGATCGGATTTCCTCCTTGCATGGTATTTGAAACTTAAATTTTGTGGTGCATACAGTAAAAGGTCAAGTGTCACGAGTGTAAGGCACTCTCAAAACAAGTATTTGTTACAGATGTTTAAGATTCAGAGGCAAGAAAGGATTTTTGAAAATTGCAACTGACATTTGAACAAATTATTCTGTGGTATGTACATTTAGGAGGGAAAATTTGGGCCTGTGCCATAGAGGGATTATCTTTGATTAACAAGAATGTAAATGAAAGCAGTTTTATGCTGTTTTCTGAGGGTATGGTTTTAAAAGTTGACACCTTTAATTTTATTTCTTAAATTACTGTTTGAAAGTTTTCTATAAAAAGAAAATGTTTTGACAAATTCTTGTGTTCTAACTTCCAGTGTGACAACATGCGTGGCCAAAACCAATTGTCATAAAAATGTTTGCAATCAGTGAATAAAAAACCTGAGTGAAATAAAACATATCTGTGGAAAATAGTAGTAAAATGAACTTTCAGTGAATTTAGCGCCAACTGGAACTGTTCTGCTAAGGACTTCATATCAGTGAAGACTGTAATTAGCAAGAAAGTTTAGTTCTCAAAAATTGATTGGCCTGATCCCACGTTTCCTTCCTCAGGTCAAACCTCTAATGAGCATATGCATAATTTCACCTGAGCAAAAAATAAAGTTTCTGACCTCAATTTAGTGTGATGTGTATTCTTTGGAAAGGGGCTATTTCAAAAGTTATTGGTTTTGAAGATCTGTGGTGATTCAAATGCATGGTGTTGTTGGAAGCTATTGTCCAGTGGACCCTACAGATTTTTGTAAGCAAAAAAACCTCTGTCCTTTTGTATGTTTTTGAGGAGCGTCAGCTCCCAGGGGAATGCTTTTGTACATCTGTGCTTTGACTGATGCTGCGTCATAGTTCAGTTTCAGTGCTAGGTTGATTGTTTTTTTGTTGTTTATGCTATTGCAGCATCTCCTTAGCTGAAATGAAAGTTTGGAGCAGACAGTAATGGCTCAACTTCCAGTTTTATGCTAATAGTCTCCTTTTCTAAGGAGAAATGTTGTATAAGTAGTAAGTTTGCCCAGTGATATACAAAATCCATGGTGTAGAATTAGTGGTATTGTTAGTGAATTTCAAAGTTTGAGCCTTTCAAAAATCATTCCTTTTTTCCTTTTCTGTGCTTTTTTTTTCCTACCTTCTCTGCAGATGATCCTACCAATTCTAAAACCAAAATGTTAAATAAATATGGCTACTTTATAAGAAAATGAAACTTTAAGTTCATCAGGAACAGAACTTTGCAGTGATTAAAACGATGTTATATTGAATGTGCTTTGTGTGTACTTTTTTGGTTAGGAGTTTGGTTAATACCAGAAATTGAAGCAGAAATAGTGTGAGGCATTTTACTTTGCTTTATGATGTCTGTTAGCTGAATGCAATGCCTGTTTCTTTTTTCTTCTGAATGCAGCTGACCTTTTATAACATTATCAAATTAATGAAAGAAGCTGGTAAGTATGATCTGAAATGTGTTCTTACACACTTAAATGTCATTCTGGAGTTCACTTGACTTGTATTTGTTAAGTTGTAGCAACTGTCTCCCTTGAGACTGTTCTTCATGAATGTTTTAGAGGGTGGTGAAAGTTCCAGTATTACGTTCTTATTACTTACCTGTATACATTAAACCTCAGGACTTGTATCTAGAATTGAAATCTCCTTGCTAAACTGCTATTGATGCTGTTTTTCTTCCTAGAGTTTTTCTTCTTTTTTGCCTTCTTGGACCCTTCTTAGCTTTTAGCTTTGTACTCAAACTGTATTTCCTTTTTTTTTTTCCTTTTTTTTTTATTATTAAAAAAATAAAGAAAAAAAAAAAGAAGAGATAAAAAGCTATTTGAAATTCTTTGCTCATTTGTCTTTCCCGCTCCATTCCACGGTGCGTCTGTGCCTAAACCTGAGGCTTTAAACTCATATGGTGCAAATTGGCTAAGATAAGCCTCTGTGTGTTTTGTTCACCTTCCTGACGTTACAGCTAACCACAAGACTAATCTTCTCTGTGTTCAACCTTGAATTATGTGGGTTTTAGTTTTGCAACTGATGCAAATCAGGAGATTCAAGGAGAAATGTTTTATCTGTGTTCCTGCTTCACTTCTGCGTCCTTGTCTTTAATCAGGACAAAGTGCATCAGGAATATGCTCATGCATATAAAGATGAAAACTTTCCTTACCACAAGGATAACTAATTATGGAGTCATGGAAAACTATTAGATACAAGTACTCGCAGGGGCACAGGGAAGCCAAATAGTTGTTTGGATCAGTGTACAGACAATTAAGCACTGTTTCTTTTATGAGATATTACAGGGAGGTTTTGAAAGAGTGTAATAACTCTGTGGAAACAGTGGAAAACAGCCCACAGTCATAACTATCAGAATAGCAGACATATTCTTATCTGAGAATCAGTAGAGACTGCCGTCAAAGAATGCTGAAAGTAGAAATTGATCTTGACTGCGAAATGATCAAGATTGTAGATAGGATATGCAGGACAGGTTATAAAGGACTTTGAAGACAGAAGGCTTGTGTTTGAAGGTATAGTTATGTGAAGTTTTTTGTTTAGGTGGTAAAGCTAGCTCTAGGTCTGAGGCAGTGCTTTGCTGTTTTTCTCCTTCTCAGCTGGGATGAAAAAGTTCAGTTGAATGTGGCTGTATGGACAAGCAGTGCTCTTTATTCCATTTGAATATATATGTATGCTGTTCAGTGACAGCAAAAATAGACTTGAAGTCAGAGGACCAACTCTTGAGTTTGTAGCGGCCCAGCATTCTGCTTTTCATTTGCTAATGCAGAAGATCAAGGTCGTTATTTGTGAAATATTTTCATTACTTATTTCCATAGTGTTACCTTCAGTTCAGTAAATCTGAAGCTGAGTTTTAATACTTGTATGTGAAATTTAAGGTGAAGGTTGTATTGAGAACTGCCCTATATGAAGCAAACGGTGTGATCACTAGTGTTATGTTCTCAGGTTAATGATGAATATGAAATTCATCATTAAGCAGCCAGCTCATGTTGCTTTTATTTGTGTTTTAATAGCTTAATATAGCAAAGGGGATTTTAACCATTTGTTTGTGTGTGTGCATACAAATAAGTGTATGTAAGTAATAAGAACAGTTTTGCATATTACATCTAATGGAAAAAATCCTTTATGTAAATTGAACTTTAAGTAGTTGAATCTTTTCCAAAGGTTTAGGAAGTTCTGGCAGAGCCTTTGGTTGGATTTTATGCCATTTTCTGTCAAGAACTCTAGTCTGAAGAGTTCTTTTGACATCAAACTGTTCATAGAAAACATGTGTTTTAGGTAGGATATTTTCTTTCAAGGATATTATCTTTCTAAGGGAGAAATACCATATCCTACAAATCTCTTGCAAAAATGCTTAGTAAACTTACTCTTTCAGCAGAGGAAACAGTAAATGCAGGCTGCAGCACCTCCTAGAAGAGGGCTTGGAGCATTTGGTTCAGACACTTGTTGTCTTTGAATATCCAGTGTTTTCATGTGAGTGGCTGAAGAGGAGGTATTGAACAGCTTTGCTTGAAGATGGATTAATAGTCATATGTTCTAGCTGGGTAAGCAAGAGTGACCATGTAATTTACCTCTGTTTTTTTCTACTAAGCACATTCATATGGAAAGACTTTAAAAGCAAGGTATCTGACATTGTAAATTGCAGTAATTCTGCTTCCAAAAGAAGAAATTGCCTTTGCTGTGAATTTGTTCAAATGTCTGTAGATACATTTCTTACTACTCTAGCTGTACAAATCAGTCCACTGCCATTGTGTTTCCTCAACCTGAATAGTTGGCTTGCTTTACCTAAGTCCCTGTTTCCATTTAATTTTGGATGCTTTTCTGACCACACAAACTGTAGATGACCAGGCACAAGAGGGAATGCAAGAGTGCCCACTGCAACTGAACTTTGTGGTTGTTGTAACATTCCCACAGTTTATCATGACAGTACACATGTACATGAAAGATGGAAACAAGATATGTTTTCCTTTCTTTCTGCCAGCTAGTCTTCTAAGCAGTCTCCAACTGGTTGAAAATTAAATGCTTGTTAGAAAGATTTAAAACTTGATAGTTTCAGTCCTTGAAATATTTAGGTCTGCAAATGTCAACATTATACATCTCTAAAAAGAGAGGCCAAGTACACTGTGTCAGGCGTATTTTCTGTGGAACCAGATTCAGGAACAGAAAAGCAGTCAAAAATGTAGTTGGGGCTGTATTCTCACTAAGGAGGTTGGATTTTTGATTGCAGTTCAAGAAGGATGTTGTGAAAACAATTAATGGTTGGACTAGATGATCTTTAATGTCCATTCCAACCTAAATGTTCTATGATTCTATGAATCATATACAACATACAATCTATGAGATTGTATAATAGCAATGATTTTCAATAGGTTGTTTTTGTTCATTTGGGTTTTTTTATGTTCAAATGGATGCACTTTGCGAATTGCAAGTGTAATGAATAGAATGCAAGGCAAGGGTATGGCTCTGTGCTGGTGCTGGTGTTGCAAGATAAGGAAGCTGCCAGGAGCTGTGTGTAGAGTTAGTTTTCAGTGCCTGTAGCAGTTGGAGCAGTAGTATCTCATGAGTAAATGTTGCCTTTTCCCAGCTTGCCTGTTTTCTGAGCAAAACCTTATCCGTTTACCTCTTTATGCTGTAGTTCAGATAAAATTTGTGCTTTTGAAAAAATCTGACTGTCCAGTTTTACTGTGCTTTGAACTCTGTCATGGGTTGGTGTTGGAGCTAATGAGCTGGATGTCTCTTGGATGAAACTAAAAGGAAAGTGTATTCTAGAAGGATGGTAATGTGCTCCAGCAGTTAACTGAAATTAATAGGAGCAATTGCTTTCTGCAAGGTTTTAATAGAATCAGTGTTCTGTGATCACCAGCTGTGGTGTAGTCTCAGATCAGGGGCATGGTGAATTCTACTAGACCAGTTGTGGGTCTTTTCAGATGTTGTTCTGGCTGACTTGGTTCATAAAATCTCTCTAGCCTGCACTTAGTGCCTGCTTCTCTGCTTTTTATAGTTAGCATGTCTGTGCCATTAGTAGTCTCACAAAACATCTGCTTACTGACATGGTGCGAACACCACTTATTTTATTTTTCTCTCTTCTCCTTTATGAAAGCACACCCCCTAGTATTTTCTGAGACTGTAGTAAAGGTGTATGTTCCTCTTATCCAAGGGCTGAGGAAAAAGGTAAGAAAGCAGAATGTATGCTTCCAGAATGATAGACTTTTATCACTCTCAATTTTTATAATGATTTAATTAGGAAATGTTCTGCAAGCATTCTGTAATTGCTCCCTCAGAATGTAATTTCTGTTAAACTAGAATTAAAAAGAAAACTAACTGGTAGTCAAGCAGGTCCTGTTTTGCCAGCAAGTACCAGTGCTTAATATCTATGTATTTAGCATGGACAGGAGATGGCAAATTAATGTTCATATCCTACTTCCAGCAGTGTCTTGAACTCTGTGGAAAGAGCAGAACCTTCTGGTATGAGATCACTTGTCAAGAAAGCTTCAGAGTTAATTGGAAGAATTTTAGGCAGGTGAGGATGCAGTGATTAACAAGGAAGGTAATGGACACTGGCACAAGTAAGCAGTGCAGCTGCACTTCAGACTGTCATTATGAAGTTTCTTTTTTAGGAATGAACAAGTGAAGTCCTGATGCCCTTCATATTGACAAACAGCAAATTATAGTCTCATTACTGTGCGTAGACACCTCATAAATGTTGACGCTCTTTGTTTTGTGCTCCTGTGTGCTGTGTGCATCTTAATTTAGTGCTGGTAGAGAGCAAAATATTTCTGCTTTTCACATATTGAAAGTGTAGCTCTAAAATGCCTGTTTTTATTGCTTGCTCTCTCCTCTGAATTGCCTCTTTCTAAACCGATGGTTTGTGTCAGTTTGCAAAAATGATCTAAAGACAGTCTTCACAATGCAGTGCTAGTAGCACTAAAGCTAATTTGACATGTGTATATTAAGTTGCTATGCTGGTGGAGGACCACTGTTTAAAAACAAGTTTCTTCCAGAAGTAAAAATGTCAACTGCTGGTGTTTTGAAGTTCAAGACATCAAATTCTCTAGGTGCCTTGTGATTGGTGGTATTTTGTATCTTTTGGTATACTGATACAGTTGGTTTGATAGGCGTATGGACTAGGCTTCCTGTCATCTGTCCTAAATTGCTTTTTTTTATTTTCTAAAATTTTAATCTTTAGAATTAAAGATTATTTGGTTTTTATTACTATTAAGCTATATTGGCTTAGATTGAGTCATTGCCTTTTTAGGATGTCTGTTGTATGTTGGGAAATGTGGCCTACCCAAAGAGGAAAGAACACTTTTGACATTTTAAACAACTCATTGCCCTCAAAAAATTGGTCTACGTGTCCTGTAAATTTAAGGACAGAAATATATTTACTTATGTATAAATATGGGTTATAAGCATTAATATTTTAATTCTTTATGCATCTGAGTGCACAGGAACTTCATTTTAACTCCCAAATCAATGTCCCAGGTTTGGAGACTGAGCTCTTCTTCGAGTGCTTGTGTGGTGCTAGCTGTGTACCTCACTTAATATATGACCTTCCTGTGGGCTGTTAAGCAGCCCTGCAGCTGCAGAGGCTGCAGCTCCAATTTTCTTCGTTTAGCAAGTAAAGTTTGATTTTAACAGGATGTTTGCAGGATACATACATTATCAAGAAAGCTCTTCTAGAGTCATCTCTGACTTGCTGTAGAGTCCTAGCATATTTACAAAAGTAGGCACTTAACATTGTAAATCTGATAGAAATTGTGAGCTTAGCACAAGGAGCATATTTGAAGCATGCCTTTTAAAGTTAGTTGGCCTTATGCAGGACATCATCCTGCTCTTTTGCTGAAACCTGCTGCCTCCAAATAGGAAAGGAAAGATGCAAACATTTAATTGCTCATCGGCTCGTAGTGTTTACAGCCTATTAAGCTGAATGCAATGGACACATATGTCACTAATATCAATCAGAAGCCATTAAAAACCCACCAGCATCTTCACTTGCAACTCCACCAAGTGTTGAAAATTTTCTTCGTTATTCAAGCACAAAAGGAAAGGACCAGGGTATTGTCACTTGGATCCATTAAGGCCAAGTTGTTTCTAAGTTTTATAGACCAATATTCATCCAAAAATCTTAACTTTCATGGAAGGTGAGGGGGATTAGGAATTGTGAATTATGATGAGCAACATGTTTGGGGATTTTGAGATTTATTTCATGGCTGAGAGTTCTATGGAAGGCACCCTGGACTCACAACTACACAGTTTGACTGAATCTGTTTTAACCTATAAGGCAAGAAATGATAATTCCTTTGCTTCGTCTTCAGATGTCCCAGAAAAGCTTTCTTTCAGTAGCAAAGTTTAAAATATGACAGTACTTAAGTCATTCTGCTAAGACTGGAGAATGTGAGTATGGAAATTCTGTTAGCAATTTTCTGCATGGGTAGGACTTACCCCAAACCAGGTAACAAACCAGATAACATAGCTCATATCATAGTACCATAGACTGGTTAGGGTTGGAAAGGACCTTAAGATCGTTTAGTTCCAACCCCTCTGCCATAGGGACACCGCACACTAAACCAGGTCACCTAAGACTCCATCCAACCTGGCCTTGAACACTGCCAGGGATGGAGCATTCACAACTTGCTTGAGCAGCCTGTTCCAGTGCCTTACCACCCTCACAGTAAAGAGCTTCCTTATATCAACCTGAATTTCCCTTGTTTAAGTTCGAACCCATTACCCCTTGTCCTATAACTACAGTCCCTGATTAAGAGTCCCTCTCCAGCATCCTTGTAGGCTCCCTTCAGATACTGGAAGGCTGCTGTGAGGTCTCCATGCAGTCTTCTCTTCTCCAGGGTGAACAACCCCAGCTTTCTCAGCCTGTCTTCATATGGGAGGTGCTCCAGTCCCCTGATCATCCTTGTGGCCATTCTCTAGACTTGTTCCAACAGTTCCATGTCCTTTTTATGTTGAGGACACCAGAACTGCACACAGTACTCCAAGTGAGGTCTCATGAGAGCAGAGCAGAGGGGCAGGATCACCTCCTTTGACCTGCTGCTCATGCTCCTTTTGATGCAACTAGAGATACTTCTGGCTTTCTGGGATGCAATTGTTTTCTGGGACTAGAGATTACTCAAGACAGAATGTCTGGCTGTTACAATGCCATGTCAACGCACTTTGCAGTTTCAGCTAAACATAGAGAAGGAGGAAGCAAACTATGTCCTTTTCAACACTCAGTTGATTGGGAAATAATATGGTGAGAATCCAGAATCTCAAAATTTAGCGTTAAATCAACATATATTCATAAACATGTTCATATGATTTTTCTCAATAGTATCATTGTTGGTGGAAAATAATTAATTTAATTGATGAAAATTGAAGTAGTCTGAGTTTATGGGATATGTGCTGCTGTTTCTGAAAACAAGAACTAGATGTCAATATATAAGACTTTGCCTGGAACTGGAGCGTATTATGAGTAGAGATTTGTTGGCATAGAAGCTGCAAACCATGCTGGGAGTATGTCCTGGCTAAAGTGTTTCACCAGGTCTTAGTTGTGGGAACTTGCATATTGTTGAGAATATTTTATTGTTGCCAAATAGGGAATGAGTTGTAGTCATTTAACCCATTTCTCTCTCTCTCTTCTCTCCCCCCTTCCTGTTTTATTTTTGCTTCTGTGACATTCTCTAAAATTGATTCAGGTATTTGACTGTAACTTGTCAGTGGCAAGTTATGTTCTATAAAAAAAAATAAAAATCAAATTATGTACACCAACAGCCAGTAAAGCTCCTTGACCCCCAAATGTGAACATTTCTCTTTAGTCATGCCCATGAACACTTATAAATGTATGCCAAATGCCACTATTAACAAAAAACGCATTATTTATTTTAACCAAAAGCAGGTGTGTCTCTTTTCTGCATGGGTAGTCATGTTTCTGTGCTCATCTCTGTATGAGTCCTACAATACAATTTCATTTTAGTGAGCTGCTTCTTACACATTTATTTGACACTTAACATCCATACATCTCCCGCTTCTGTTATTCCCGCTTTACCTGTGAAATATTTCAGAAGTTGACAGTTCAATAGTGCTGCCCATGTGGAGGGAGGAAATTTTTATTTCAAAGGAAGCTGATGTTGCTTCTTTTACTCATTTAAAACTGTAGTTCCCTGTTTCCTACTTAC
The DNA here is from genome assembly GCA_009867235.2 of Psittacus erithacus. Lineage (NCBI taxonomy): Eukaryota > Metazoa > Chordata > Aves > Psittaciformes > Psittacidae > Psittacus > Psittacus erithacus. The sequence goes on along the minus strand of WYDI02025352.1, from coordinate 32,157 downwards.
TGCTTTAGGTACTTAACAAGTAAGGAAGCAGCAGAGCTACTTACCTGTTGTGCTGCGCTTGTGTAGAAAGCTGGTTCTTTATGCATACGTGTGTGTGTATAAATGCATATTAAAGGCAGCTTTCTATCCAACTGCTTTTCTTTTCATTATTGCTTGATGGTAAAGTGGAACAGTTGGGACAAGAAACATTAATAGCACCTGGTACACAGTTGCTTTATGTAGTCATAATTTCCTTGTTACTCCACTTTTTTGTAAGGCAGTGGTAGCAGAGTAAAGCTCTTTTCTGACTGTCTTGTGGGCAAACACTGTCACATGTGCCCAGCTGAATGGTAGTCAGTGTATGTTCAACTTCCTTCCTTCCCTCAAACCAGCCAGAACAGTTTTTACTCCCGGAGTTCTTTTATGGACCATCTTCACATGCTCTGTAATCACTAGAAGACTGCAGACCCCAGATCGAGTATTTACAGTATGTAGTGCAGCTATTTTCTAGAAAGCTCACATTAAGATTGTGAACGTTATGTTTTTTTATAGATTAAAACAGCTGAATTTGCAATGTGGAGAGAAAAGGAAAAGATATATGCAAGGGATTTTGGGGATACAAAATGAACTTGGAAGCCAAATGTCAGGTTGAACTTTTGGCACAGCATCAGTTAGAAAGTGCGTTGTTGAAATGTAAATAATAGTTTTGTTCTGTGCCAGCCCAGCCAGGGTAGTATCCAGTACTTTGGTTGGGTTTTTTTTGTTTTTTTTTTTTTTTTTTTTCTTTGAAGTGGTTGTTGTGCTTGGTAGTTGAGGTGATTACGTGTAGCAAACAACATTATAGTAAGGAAATGAATGGCGTAATAAGTTAAACATGTAGCGATTATCATTGTAACTTGCCTTTTAGAACTGTGGAGTAAGCTGTAGATGTCAAAGCTGCGGTGGATTTGAGTATGAATACACTGGAATTACTTTTAGTGCAGCTGAATGTGGTATGTTTCTGGAAAAAAAAAGTCAATAGATTAGTAGGTAGAAAAAACTATTTTTTGATACACTTGATTACTGAAAATAGAAACCCAGAAAAGTATTTATTTATTTTAATTCTGCCGGTGGGCAAGTAGATACATGAGTTGAAACTAGATACGACAACCTTGGTGATTTATATTCTAGAAAATAGGTTTGCTAAGGCAAATGCAAATACTAATATGTAAGTGGTGTATTTCTTTTTATAAAGTACAGAGAAGCTGTTCTGCTGTGTAGATACAGGTGTATAAAGTAGAAAGATTTAAGAGTGATCCTTGTACCTTCACTGATTTTTACTTTGCCTTTTTTCTGAACTACTTTCAGCAAGGAAATGTAATGCCAATAGTCAGTGTCTTTGTTCCAAGCTATAGGATGAAAGGATTTATATATCATCTTTGGCATAATTCCTAGAAGTCTAGGGTCAGATTCTGATTCAGCTTTCCCTGGTGTAGGTCTGGAATACCTCAATTGATTTACTTTGGAGTAATTCCAGGTTTGTCCCAATCCAGCTGACATCCAATCAGGACCCTACAATCCAGCTTTGTTTTATGTAGCCAGGTGAAGAGTTTGGATTGGTACGATTTAACAGGGAATGAGGTGAGGTAATGCATTTGAAAATATTTCCTTGGAGAGGAAGTAGTTTTTCCTCATTTGTTGATAGATTAAAGCATAGTTAAATTTGTTGGAATGTATTTTAGCTCCTCATTATAGCAAACCCTGCTATTTCAGAATGGACATGATTACAGATTTTGTAGTGGAAAAAACCTGTAATTTATCCACCTTTGGTAAAAGCATCTTAAAATTCCGAACGACAAAATACTCTTAATTCTTTCATGTACAAAGTGTACTCTGAAATTATAGCTTGTTCCTTTTGGAAGGAGTGTTATTTTTGCTGAAGGGGTGTGATTCAATTATAATTTATTAGATACAGTTATTAAACTTAAGCAGAAAAATTCCCTTTATTCACCTTTTGCTTGTGACTTACCTTACAGTGCCTGCATTTAGAGTGGTCCCTGCTAAATGATTTTGATGCATAACTGATGTAGATTGTATTTTATTTTGAACACTCTACGGGCAATAATAAACTCTTATCCCAGTGAGCTGTACTTCCTCCAAAGAATGGGGAAATTTTCACGTTTAAATGGGCACTTGCTCTTTTAAGGAAAAATCTCTGTTTTATGTTTTTTAGAGGTTTTAGAGCCCCAGGGAAATTCTGCTGTGCTGTTCGCAGTACTCTGGACTATCCAATTGTCTCAGTCAACTTCCTAATCTAACTCCAACTGTTAAATAAACATGAACTTTAACTGTAAATATTTATTTCTTTGCCTCTGGAGAAAATGGAACAAACTTGATCTCTCTATAGAGGGATATGTTTTATTTTTTTTTTTTCCCTTCTGTCCTCTCTTTGGCATGTTTGTTTAGTGGTTCTGCCTCTGACTCAGTAAGAAACCATGTCCTGAGGCCATGATCTTGGCTTACTAAGAATCCTCATTTGGTTTCCTTTACCCAGGCACCTGTTAGCTTTGGTTGGTGTCTAGTAGAGCTATTGGTCAAAACACAAAGGTCTAAAGAGCCCTGAATGCTGTTAGGTGTTGTCCTTCTTTTTCAATGTAAGGCCTTCCACATTGCACCTAATTGGAGGATGAATAACACAAAGAGCTGCTGTACACATTTTTATTTTATATGCATGACTCATTCTTCTGGAAGATTTTGTCATGTAAAGGGTTCTGCTGATTGCAGTTGCTTAATTTGCAAGTATTTTCAGTTCAAGCTGAAAATGTATTTCGGTTTCATTAGACAGCAAAGCGCCTTTTTTTTCTTTTTCTTTTCTTTTTTTTTTTTCCCCTTTCTTATTAGCCTGTCAGCGTTATCCAGTATTTCAGGTTAGTGTAGGACTCCTTGAAATGAGCTAAAAGCTGCTGCAGCAACACTAATGTATAATTATTTAGAATTAGGCTGGAAGCTCATTAACCCTGATATATTACAATTGTGTAAATAATAGAGGACTACTTTTCAATAAACCACAGTGGTTTTCCATGCACTTCTGTGAGCTGAGTGGTCTGTCCTAATCAGTGCTGCCCTGCTGTGTGCTATGGGGAGCAGTTGTGTTCCAGTCCTTTGGGTGAGTGGGCTGCTCTTTGGTTTGCTTTTTATTCCCAGTGGCAGGAGAGTGTTGTATTTCATGGCTTCTGGGATGCTTTCTGTAGGTGAGTATCATCTGGTCTGTGTTGCGTATATGTGTAGCTCTGCTGCCTCCTGGAAGCCTCTGCATTTCAACTGGATTCCAGGTGTTTAAGCTTTCTGCCCTGCAGTTTTTCCCCAGCAGGGCCTGACGAAAATCTGAGAAAGTGGGCAGACAAGTGTGCTGCTGACTCCATACAAATCATTCAGCTGGTTCCTTATAGACCTCTTTCCCATATGTTCCTCAGATGTGGACAGTGACAGGGCTGTGGGGTAAATGCATTGTTCTGGCAGTGGGAAGCGGCCATCTTTCCTGGAAGCTCTTCAACCCTTTTCCCAGCGTGCATTTAAATATGGGCTCATTATATGATGGGGGAGAGGCTACAAGCCTCCTAGATAAAATGGTCATGGGGAGCAGGCTGCCTGCTCCAGAGCAGTCATCTGGTGTGCAGCTGAGGCTCTTTAGGAGAGGAGGCCAAAGGGAACAAGCTAGATGAATTGTCCTACCATACTACATACGGCCTGTGGGCTATAGGTTGTTCATCCTAGGTATTTGCTTACAATCATGAAGAACATTAGGATTTTGCAGTAAAACTTTAGAAAACTACTTAACAGCATGAGAAAAATCTGCTTAAGCCGCAATGAACTCTTTTTACCAGTCGTCCACAAGGAGGGAGCATCTGGTGGACAGAATAGATCAGAGTCCTGAGTGCATATGCTAGTGGTTTCATTGTCATCAGCAGACATTACGTTTTTGTTGATTTATTTTGTGCAACAAATAAAACTTCATTTCCTGCTTTGTTAAGGATGTTCTACTTTGCTTGACATGTACAAGAATGAACTGTGGTTGTATCTATATAAAAGCTGAAAGCAATTGGGTGGCATGGAGTGAACAGTGGACATATTATTTTTTTTTTTATCTATCTGTATGCACACAACAGTTTTTTCATCCAAAATCCTCTAGTTATTGGTGATGCTAAATCTTTTGCAGTTGACTTTCCCTCCTCAGGACTGTTATCTAAAGGTCAAGACACTTATCTTTTCTTAATTTATTACATATCTAAGAGTACTCCAGTCATAAATGTGGCTTATACAACCGTAGCTTATTACTATATACTAATTGTTTAAGCACTTCTGTTCTCGGTTAAGTAAAACCAAGTGAACTGTACCTGTGGTTGTTAGAAAAGCTGAGATTAGCTTCTATCAGTGTGTGTATCACCCAAGTTAACTTGAAGAGCATGCTATAGCTGCTCAGTCATTTTACTTTTGGCATTTTTGATGAAAACATATTTCTGCAAAATTGTGTTTTCTTTCTAATGGTATTACAGTATTGTTTTAGCCTTTCTTTTTTGTCTTGGGGGTGGGATAGGATGGGGAAGAAACAAGATACTGTGTTTGGAAGAACACAGAGCAATATGTTTGTGCTTGTCAAAGCAGGACCATCACATTTTGGGACTATTTAGTATTGAGTTGTATATCATTAAGCTGCTGCTCTGTTGTGTGTGACTTTTAGCTTGGATGTCTGTTTCTCCATTTTGGGTTGTGTTTCTGGCTGTGTTTCCTCCAAAACATTACTAGTGTCTTTTTCATTGAAGTGCCTAATAAAGGACATGAATCCTGTGCTTGTACATGGCAGTATGTGAGATCTACCTTGGAGGAGAGCTGGACACACATAGAGCTAGTGTGTCCCAAGGCCACCTTTCGCTTCCTGGTGTTTTCACACACAGATATTTTGATCAGACAAAACAAAGATGTGTCAATTTCAGGAATATTGGAAACATTTATTTGGAACCAGTACCAAAGTACAGTGTTTCAAAAATCTGAAAGTAAACTTCCGTGTTTCCAGTTACTGCTCCCTGCCCTGTTTTTATCTGTATTAAAGTACATTAGTACTAAAAGCAAGTTATAGAGGTAATGAGACCACATGAGGCTGACTGCAGTGAACTGGCCAGTGTTTTAGCAGTCAGTGAGGAATGGACTTGTTTCAGAATTGCCAGCTGATGAACACTGATCTTCCCTCCAGCCATGCTGGACCTGGCTAGAAGCTGATTATTCTGGCCCACAGATTCTTAGTTTGGGATGCAATTACATGATTCTGACTGTTTGAGGGTAAACTGTAGCTAGTTTGAAACTGATGCTTCATGTCTTTATTCATTATTAAGCCAGTCTTTTGATTATACTAATACCAAGGTCCTACCCATTCCTTGGCACCAGTGGGGTTGGTACAAGTCCTCTGAGTGTTGCTTGCTCACAGAAGATTGATCACAGCTCTTGAAGTAATTGTTTATGATCTGCTGACACTGGTCTTTTGTGATTCTGAGTTGCAGAACAAATGATGGGTAGTGCCACAAGAAGAGAAAGATGTGGGCATTGCTGCTAGCAGTTCTGAAGAGATCCCCTGCTAGTGCCATTCTGCTGTAACAAAAACATCAAGGAAGTGTGGTCTGGTGGGTTGAGCTCTTAAGAGTGGTGGTACCCTTCCACTTCAAACTTTGTCCTGTCCTGCTCTGCTTGAAGGCTGTCAGAGAGCAGACCACGCACATACATGTTCCTTCTTTTCCCCCTGACTACCTTGTGCCTCATCTCAAAATTATCCTATATTTTTGTTCTTTCTCCCCCTCCCCCCCAGTTTGTTCTAGTGTTAACATTTGCTCATTTTTTTGATGCCTGACCTGTGAGTTTTGCCCATCTAAAATGTCTAGTGTATGACATTTTGAATTTTATGAATATGTGATATTGGATATCTTCACCCAATTAAAAATCTTTATAGTGATGATACTTGAGTCTTTAATGTGTAGCATGTTTGTATTTTATACTGTTGTTTTTTTCATTTGAAGAAACACGTTTCTTGGATCTGTGCAAAAGGCTCATGTATAATAACCCTGTAAAGGCAGAAAGCAAGAATATGTTTAAATGTCATGTTCTACTATTTTCAGTGTTCACCCCTGCCCTAGGGAGACAAGTAGCACTTTTTAAAGTGATTTCTAAAAGTAGCCTTATGAATACCTGTCAGGGTCCGACTGGATAAAACCGAGTGCTGGACATATTTTGCTCAGGATCCCCAGAGTGAAATTAAGATGCAAACGAGGTCAAGTACCACAATCGGTCTCTTTATTTATTATAAAAAAGATAATAATAGGACAGGTCAGAAAAAATGGGAGAAATTAAGCAAGCATTCAGGGTGCAGAGATAGTCAACACCATGGATCCAGTGGTGTCCCAAGGGTCCATAGTCCTCTTTGGTAGTTGGTGGCCCCATGGCGATTACCTTTTGCCCCTTTTGTAATACGTTAGGGAGAAGTACCTCTGTTTTTAATGTCACATACTGCACAGTCCTGGTGAGTGATGGGCATCCAGTTTTGCTGATCTTGCAGCCAGCTCTTCCACTGCACATGCCTGGCAGCAATCCTTGGCATAATGGACAGCAATTGCTCACATCAGTCCTTGAGATAATGGACCTTGGAGTCTTATCCCAACTCCTCCCACCCATTTCTCAGGCAATGGATGGTGGAGTCCCATTTCAGCTCCTCAAAACTATCTCTCAGACAATGGACAGAGAAGTCCCATTTCAGCTGCTCACAGCCATCTCTCAGACAATGGATGGTGGATGGAGGCTTAGCTCATCCCACCTATCTCTCAGACAATGGATGGTGAAGTCCCATTTCAGTTCCTCACAACCATCTCTCAGACAATGGATGGTGAAGTCCCATTTCAGTTCCTCACAACCATCTCTCAGACAATGGACAGTGGAGTCCCATCTCAGCTCCTTGTACCCATCTCTCAGACAATGGATAGTGAATGGAATCTTATCTCAGTTCCTCCCACCCATCTCTCAGACAATGGATGGTGGTTGGAGTCTTATCTGGGGTCATCACACCCATCTTTGAGATAGTGGACCTCAGCTTCTCAGACCAATCTTTGAGACAATGGGTGGTGGAGTCTGATTTCAGTTCAGTGTCTCACACCACCTTCAGGTCATAATAGCTTCCTTTGTATAGAATGATTTTCTTTCATGGTTGAACACTTTTGTGATGAATTTAAATGTATCTTACTGTCATCTTTGCTGGCTGATACAGCTTTTTGCACAAATCAAAATATTTTTGGCATTTATTCTTGAGTATAAATTCAGGTGTTTTGTCACGTTTACTCTTATTATTGACTAAGACATAGCCTTGATCATGCAAGGTTATGCTATTTTTTCTGCAATATAAGAAACAAAAGTATATTCCTATATACACATTCTTCCTTTGCTCTGGTTTTGGTTGTCTGTGGTATGTAGCCCATTCAGGAAGAAACAGTGGCTTCATCTGTCTTGTTCAGCTTCTGAAAGGCACCAAATAGTATATTCCCACGTGTTGGGGTTACAGTGTCTGCTCAGTAAATCAGTTCTTTTGTGCCCATGTAACAGCAGCTGTGACAAACTTCTAGCAATGTGTAAGTCTTTGGAAAAAGACTAATAAAACCTTAGGTTTATCAAACTTTAGAAGTAGTTTCTAGTACATAAACATATTCAGAGATAGTCCTCATTGGGTCTTAGTCTCTGTTATATTGAAACTGCTCACCTCTTGGTGTTCACTGTGCAGATAGCTAATATTCTTTTTTGTTTGGGCCAAGCACTGGCTCTGTAGGTTGTGCAAAAGGTTTCTTGTTGCTATGGGGTGCAGTGTTTAAGGTGCTGCAGGAGATCAGGTTGGGGATGGCAGTTTTGCTGCTTCATTGCCCTTGTATGTGAGAAGTCTGCAAAGCCCCTGACTCCAAAGGTTGGCCATCTCATCCACTGCTATCCACAACCCTTCCCTCACTGTGTGTGTGGCCCAGCAGGTTCCCCAGTTGTCAAAACTCACATGTAGTTAGTTCAGTAGTTTTACCCAGCATATTTCCTGTATTGCTCTTAATGCAGTTCTGAAACCAATAGTTTTGTTACCCAAAGATTAATTTGAACATATGTAGCCATTTTAATTTCCTACGTATGAGTGGCATCTGCACAAAATACCATGTGAGTAGCAGGTAGTTTCATGATTCTCTAGAGGCCATAGTTTGCTACAGCTGGTTTTGCTGTACTCTTATTCAATAAAGTGTTTTACTGAATAGCTCATAACAAGGTGCTGTTATACAGTCATGGTGGTATTTTGTAGTATAGCCGCAATAATCCACCTACATAGACTTCAGCGAAAGTCTTAATGAATTGAGGCTTCCCCTGTTGCTGGCTGCCTCCTACCTCCTCACCCTGAGTTGGAGAATGTCCCAAACTACTTGAAGTATAATACTGGGGCAGAGTAACTTGGAACCTCGGACTCCTTCCATCTGAGAAACAGCTCCTTCCTTCAGAAGGTGGTGGTGGGGGAAGGAAAAAATACAACCCTGCTAGGTATGGAGAGTTAACAAGCATTCCTTTCATTGCTGATTGGAAATGCTTGAACACAGGATCTCCATTCTAGCTAGATTGTCTTGCATGGTCTGGTTTTATATCAGGAAAAAAAGTATGTATCTGAGGTGTATCCTGGCACCCCTCTTCTGAACACTGTGCTGTGGGATATTCAGATGGTTAAAAGGTACTCATGTAAACAGCTGTACATTAGTATGGTGAAAAACCTGTTTCCAATAACTTTTATAGATCTTGCAGTATTTAATATACGTCTAGTAATAGCTGTATATGTAATTGTCTCTGTATGATCAAAATAAATTATTGGACATACTTTTACATTCAGATGCCAAATTAAAATTTACTGTCAAATGTGAGGTTTCTTTTTCCATTTAATAATGCTGGAACTAAGATTTACCGCTCTGTGTGTAGTTCAGCTTAGTATGTTGTAGCTGACTGAAGTATTGCTGTGAGATGCTTACGGAAATTTTCTCATGCTAGTTGGTTTGGCTGTTGTTCAGAAACCCATTTTCGTAACTTCTTCCAAACTGTTTTGGTAAACTTACAGACCTTACATGTAAGCCATTTAGAAAATTTTAGTCCTTTTAAAATCTTGTAGAAAGGCAATTGTGCAATGGAGGTTTACCCAGCAAAAGAGCTACCAGTGAAAGAGAGTAAGAGCAGTGCCTACTGGTTGTGTCTCCTCCTTCCTCCTTGGATTAAGCCAGGTGCCTGGCTATGCTATGACTCACGCTTTTGGTGAAGATTGTATTTCTTCTATATTAAAGATACTGTTTTAAAGCAGCACTTTTCTGTCTTTTTTTTGTTTTGTTTTGTTTTGTTTCTACCACTCTGCTTTCTTCTTTCCCTTGTCTCTTTTCATCTTTGTTGTACTATTGCACCTCCATTTCTGATAATCTACTAGTCATCCTTTTTGGCACTATTCAGTAGTCAATACTGGTGTGTTTGTTGAAGAAGTGTCCTACCATCCTGGATGAATGGGCTTTTAAGACCATCAGCAGCCTTTTGATCTTCTGGTCTGAGTCTCTTATAAGAAGGTCTCTATAAATTCAACTAATTCTCCCTGATCTTTAGGGCTACCATAAATCAAGTTTCTTCCTTGGGCTAACATATGGCACCCAACAAATTAATTTGTAGCTTGAAAGTTTTTCTTGGGGTATGAAGGATTGTTTTTAAAACATGATCAGGATATTTGCAGGGATAGCAGCCTCAGGAAATTGAGTATCCCTGGCCTTGTTACTGCACACTTGGAAGTACAAGAGGAAACTTCAGTTTGATTTAATGATTCTCTTTGATGTGCATGCTGCCACAGCATTGATACTTTCCCAGATGCGTGCTCTGGCTTATTGGCAAGTGCAGAAGGGGAACAACTAGAGACTCTAGGGTGGAAGGCAAGAAATAAAGAGCATTTTCTCCTTTTTCCTTCATGACATTAGGAAGAATTTGTTACAGGGGTTGGGACGCTGTAATTTTGTCATTTTAACAGTAGAAAGGTGGGTAAGGACTTGACTAGTGGTCTGTGGCTGGCATATACTTTCTTCATGAGATATTTGGCAAAATGAGCTATGTCATCTTTTGTTTGCATGAATACAAGTGGATGGACATAAGCATAATGGAGTGTATTAAGCCAAGTGTAGCATTTGTATAGGAGCAATGATGGAGAAATTAAAGGGGGTGGTACCAGTAAAGTGCCGAGTATGTTGGTGCTTCTTGAGTCCTCTGGGATGTGATGTGCACCATGTATTTCTGCATTTGTTTCCTCAGCACTGTGTGGAATATGACCAGTTTTCAAACTGGAAGAACACCTCTGTTTTTATTTGTTTGATTCAACTGCAATGCCTTGCTACTTTTCAGCGCTTGCTCTTCCATTCCTGCAGTTTTCTATCCTTCATGCCGCTGATGCAGCAGTCCTTTTGGAGGCTCTCAGTTTCTGGTGCTTTTGAAGACCTCTGAAGTTGAAGTTAGAATTGCTTTAAAATTTTTTTTTTTGGTGGGGATTTAATCTTGTTCAAGAAAATTAAACCATGCAGGGTGTTCTGCATTAGAGAAATGTTTCTGTTGTGTTTGGCTATTTGTCCTTTGTGATAGAACACAAAGCAACTGTGAGGAGTTAGTCTGTTGCTTTCTGCAGCTGTAAATCAGAATTGATAGGAAAGAGTATGCAAGTGCAATACCCTGAAACTTGGTAATTTCAAGTCTTTTTTATGTGTCATTCCTCAGCAGCCTTGAAGTACTTTCCTGCTTTCTGGGAATTGTAAATAAAGCTGTCACCATCTATAAATACAGCCCCTTGAAAATCAGTGCTGTGCACCATAATTAAACATCCCAATGAGAGGCAACAACTATGATTTAATCAGAGATCTGCATTAATCAAAGCTCTATGAAAGTGAAAAGCTAATGTCTTAGTATATTGCCTCATCTTTAGTGCCTAATGAGAGCACGAAGCTTTTACTCGAGAACAAATCCCAGTTGGCCCCATCATGTAGAAACAAGAGAAATGTGTTCAGTCTTCTGCTATCTCGCATCATGCCTCTTAGGCTTTGAGAAGTTTAGTTTTTGTTATGTTTGGAGCTTAATAATTTTTCCATCTGATACCAGAAAAATGTAATATTCCAAATCTTGTTATGATTGACCTAAATGGTGTAGTGCTGAGAGTGGCTTGCATTTTACAAGAAAAATCTAAGCCTCTGCTTGGTTTTCTAAACCAAGCATATTCTTATGCAACAAATAAATAAATATGGTTTTCATTATATATTTTTAGCACTGTTGTTTTATAGTCTTAAAAAGTCTATAATCTCTATGCATTTAAAAAATCTGATCAGACAAGGAAATGTTTCACATTGAAGTGTAAACCTGAGTGGGGGAAAAAACAAACCAGGCCAAGATCTTTAATTTACAAGGGTAGTTACAAAAAGTTATGGATGTTTGTTACAAAAGTAATAGACAAGAAGTACTTTCCCTGGCCTACAACACATACCACATGCAAAGTTTTTTATTAAATGCAAGGATATTTTTCTAGTAAAATATCACATTGTGAATACCACAGATGAATACCACTTATGTGATACTTGTCACAGGAAACGTTTTCACACACTGTTTTGCTAAGCCGAGTGCAGGAACACAGATTACTTGTGGAAAATGTTGTGCTGTATTTGGGCCATCTGTATTTTTTCTCTGAAATTTATTTTGCAGACTAAATCTAGGGGAAGAACTGACTGCATAGTACGAGTTTTGTCCATGCAGATATGTATGGGATCCTTTTGTTTGTGGAAGTAGTTGTAAAAATAATGTCTGAATAGATAATGATGTTAGAAATCTGACACTTTTGTTTAAAGTTTATAAATATATAGTATGTATATGGATACACAGACTGCATGTAAATACTTATCAGTTTAGCCATAAGTATACCCACATATACTGTGTGTATATTAATCTGATTTTATGTACTACACAATACCTTCATGAAGTAATCTTTCTTGAAAAGTCGTTAAAAGACTGTAATATAATCCATCTGCACATAGGAGCAGAGGGTATGTGACAAGCAAGAGTGCAATGAATGCGATTATACTCCAGGCACAAAAGAGCAAAGGTGGAAGTTTCCTTGTTTTTTGTGATCTTATATGTGACAGGTTAATTTTTTTAGTTGGAAGTGACGTTTTAGAAAGCTGCATCTGTATGTTTAGAAGTATTAATAATATAAATTTGGGGATAAACTTATCATTGATACTTGTGATGTAAAAATTTATAAGGACTTGTAGATGATAGCACTGTAACTAGTACTATTTTTGTTATCTAGAGTTTTTATGAAAATCATAAAAGTATATATACAGTCAATAACTTTTCCATATTCTGTATTGTGATTTGGCATGAAGTTTTGGCTTCACATAATATAGGTGTTCTTTGTATTTACTCTGTATTGTTACTGTTTTATTTTTTCAAGAGCTACTAAAACCCACAGGTAATCCATCTCCAGTATTGCATCTCTTGATTTTTTTAACCATTGCATTGAAACATTAACTTTTTAATTACATTTTAAATTATTTCTTATATTGTTTTTTCTATTTAAACTCTATTTGTTCATCCTAATGCTTGTGGAGTATGGGGTAGGTTAAAAAAAGACTGATGGAAGAGGCTCTTTGCTTACTTACATGTAAAAAGGCAGCAGCATTAGGATGAATTTCTAACTGCCAGATCATGTTTATAAAAACTGAAAGTCACAATGTAGTTGTCATAGTGTGACTATATTGAGACTCATATCAGTATGATGCACTAATTCAGTCATGTCCTGTGGTATCTTTTATAATATGTAGCATATTGTCTACTTGAACCTTGTATATTACACCATAGAAACTGATTTTGAGGCTCACATAGACATAAAAAGTCTGTTGCAGCAATCTGTGCTTTAGTATTTCTGTATGAGGGAGGGGTGTGTGGTTCTTCACGCCCCAGCTTTTTGACCAGGAAATTTGGAAATAATGATCTGCCAGCCTTTTAGCTATATGAAAGCTAGATGTGTTTTTTCTTATCAAGTATAAACCAAATACTTAACCCCTGTGTGATGAATTACAAACTTGTGTTCCTCCCCACGAGTAAATCTTGAGAAAGAGCAGCTCTTGGACCAGTTGACAATACTTATTCAAGATTTCAGAAAAAAACGTTTCTCAAACTGACGTGTTTTAGAGCTTTGTATTTCCAGAGCACTTCAACAATATATGTCAATACTATATATTGAAAAAACAGTTTTAAAAATGTTATTTATTCCTCTTAATGGTATGTGAGACTCATTCAGAAATGATGGTTGCAGTGTCCAACTTTGTAGGCACATGTGCAATATAGCTTAATCTACACTGTGTGATGTGGGGTGAATATTTGGTCCACAGGCTGTTTGAGGGGAAAGGGGAGGAAAGACAGTAGTGAGACCAGCCTGGAGAGAATAAGAGAAGAGTATCCGTCTGTGTATGGTGGTTCCAGGAGTGGATGGACTATGGTCTGTGCCATGGGAGGGTGCTAAACCCTGATCCCTGGGAGGTTGCCATGAGTGGATAATGCTGGATTGTTTTACGTAATACCAAATCCTGGTCCTGAAGGTATTGGTATTATGTAGAATTCACATCAAGACTTTTTATATGAAGTGCCTTCTAAGTAATTGAATTATCTGCTGCAACTGCTTTTCAGGACTGCAGATAAAAAGCATAAGTCAAGGTAAGTCCTCTTCATTTTGTGTGAATGTAGACGCATTTAAGTGACTTTATAGTATTGTGGGTAGTATGCTTTAAGTTAGTTTTTGAAGAAGCTAAAACTATCCACTATCCCAACAAATCTCTACCATGTAAAAAGATAAACATTAGAGAAACCTGAATGAGCTCATGACTTAATGGTGTGTTGTTACCTGTGATTACTCATGTCAAATTTATAAAACAGATTTCTTTATGTAAATTAATAGATAAAAACCTGATAAATTATACATGTAAGAGAATATTTTTGTGAGTTTAGCTTTAAATATATTCCTTAGCCTGTGTCATTCAGTAGTTTTGTTACAGATGATGTTCCATGTTTTGATTTGAAACAGGATGCATGATTTTCTTCTTCCACACTAAATTCTTGCTGAGTGTGTCTGCTTGGCAATGCATGAGATTAGAGGATGTTTCCAGGCTTTTAAATTTCCCGCATACATATTTTTTCCCCAAGTTCTTTCGAATCTTATATCTCCACCCTGTTGTCCAATTTTTAATCTCTTACTTCTGCATGTGGCTGGAGTGCACAGCTGAGCACAGTCACATTCTTGTCTCCCCATCTTCGTGTGTTTTGTTCCCTTGGGCGCTCAGCTTCATTTCTTGCTGACACTTTCCTCCCTTATTTTAAACCTGTACTCATTCTTTAATTGCAAATTAGACCAGGGATGAAAAAAAAAATAATATTTTCCATTCAAAGTAATTGGCACATATTTGGAAGAAAGGGATTTTCTCTGAATTCTGTGTAAAGCTAAAAAAAGAAGGAAAAAAAGATTCCTTCTGATCAGCTTGTACCAAGGAGGGTACATTCATTTGAGGAATGTTGTATTTCAAAATCTTTGTAAGAAAGGAAGTGGCATGCACATGGTGATCACTAGAAAGAATAATTATTGTTGGATGCTGATAAAAAGTCCCTACTGCCTGCAGGGAGGCACACTGTATTTTAAACTAACCAGCGTGACTAAAAAAATCATGTTACGTTACAATTTCAGAGGTATTTTGTAAAACTTTGCAAAACTTGTAATGTAGTGTTGACAGCTACACTTCTGTTAATGTATAGCATTCTGGTAGTTGTGTATGATAGATTGTTATTTTAGAAGATAAATTACTACTTGTTTAGGTTTAAGGTAATGTTTCAAAAGCTTCCTTATTTAAAAAGTAGTACATTATAAATAGCAATAAATTCCTGGAAATGGTGTACACATCATAGACTGACAGTTGCAAAAGAAATGACTGATTATAAGTAAAAACTCCTTAATGTACATGTCTTGAATAAGTTGTACCTGTGTGTATTTTCTTCACATTGATTAACCAGGAAGTTTTGCAGCCACTTGTCCAGCTTCGTAGTTTAGTCCGGTTTTAACATTGTTTAGATAAGATGTTGTCACGTTATGATACCAGGTAGTCTACCCACTTCCAAAGAAAGATGAGACCCTTGTATCCGAGCTGCCTACCCTCCCTGGGCAGCTTGCTAAGTTGGAGGGTGTTCACCTAACCTATTCAGGGACCCCACGAGCAGCACCAGGCCAATACAGGTTAGGGAAAACCAGTCTACCTGCTTCCCAAGGAAGATGAAATCCTTGTATCCAACCTGCCAACCCTCCCCTGGGCAACTTGCTCGGAGGGTGTTCACTTAACCTATTCAGGAGCCCCACGAGCAGCACATTAGGCCAAATCCCCTATATCAACTATGAAGTTTCCAGAAACTTATATATACAAGAAATTTTATTACATATACTTGTGACAGGATACAGATATAAGATAGCCGGTGATAGGGACTGACTGTGAAAACAGATTTGGTTTGCAATAATATACAATCAAAACCGATCAGTAATAATACTAAATAGCTAGCAAGATGTTAGTAGGTAAATGCGCATAACACAGAGCTCTTACCCAACAGGTGTCCATATGGGAGGGAGAAGAGAGGTCCAGCCCGTCGACTGATCCCAGACATTTCAATGGAGGGCTTCTCCCTAACATCCCCCTTCTCTTTCGTCAATTTATACTATTTCTTTATTTTTAGGTGGAGCTTGAGTTACTCTAGTCATACATACCTTTCATACCTTTGTGAGGATTGGTGTGAATTTTCCTTGCTTTGATTTAAAGGTGTAGGCTAGAAAAATTTCAGAGCGCAAGCTCAGTGAGGGGTGGTCGCACCCCAGAGGCGGGTATCTTTTGAGGTGGGTATGTGTTTTAGTATTATAATGACATTATAATGAGCAAAGTTCAGCTTCAAGACACAATTTCACCATCACTGGTGAGGCAACAGTTGCGACTCATCTTTCTTGATGTCAGCTATGTGGTTATCTTCTTTATTCCTGATAACAAGGATGAGCCGTGCTACCTCCGTACCACTCTACTCCCCATTTCAAGGCTATTGCCCCACAGTCCTTGTCTGTTCCATGCGCACTCTGTTCCTGGGAGCAGCAACTGTGTCTCTTCTCAAAGCTGCTCTAATGTTACAGCCTCCAAGCTGAACTTTGCGAAACCATATTTCTCTATTTTCCCCTACCTTGGTTATTTTCCTACAGGTGTAATTGGTAAATTACATTTAATGAAAATGTATTCTTCCCCATATTGGTGTTGGAAGTTAACTTAAAATTTAGTATTTTATTTTTATTCTGAGTTGTTACAATTCCAGTAGGGCTATTAATGTGTAATTGGAAGCTTAAAGACAAGCATTTTGATAAAATCATGATCTTGCTTTTATGGAGGTTTTGCTTGAGACAACTAAATAGTGGAATCCTTCACTAACTTGGGTTCTGTGTTTAGAATTTGAAAAGTTAGAAATCTAAATTAGGACAAATGATGTTCAGCCAGGTGTATGGAAGTCTCTAAAATTTGTCCTTATACTCACCCAATAGATTTTGTTAAAGCTATTTGAATATTATTCATATATTTGCATAGTATCACATGTATGTGCATATAATGCACAAAAAGTATACTGCATGAGAATAACTGTTGGAAATAAGTTAGGAAATGAAATTTTGTCCTAACATGGCACTAAAAAGCCATTATAAGTATTCTTTTTGTGAAGATTGTGTGTAGTGTGTAAAAAGAGGGAATTATTTTTACTAGTGTCATGTTGATGTTCCAGTCTCCTGCTGTAGATTTTACTGTTTGCTGAGATCTTAGTTTTTCTTTAATGAATTCCCAATGCTTTTGAATTTGTAAAATGCAGTGAAAACTGTAGAGAATTTGAGTATTGCTATTGAGAAATCTCTTCTTGCTTGAACCTCCCTGTACTGGAAAAAAAAAATATCTTGAAAAATACCATTCCCAACTCGGGAAGAATTCAATGATTGTTATAAGGAAAATGGCCATAAGCTTGTGTTTGGCTTGGACCCATCTCAAATAGTAACTGAGGAAGAAGGGACTGATAGGCTAAAATCTGACCCCAGTACTTTTCAGTTGCACTGGGTTTTAAGTTTGGTGTCTTAAGGAAACCAGAATAATTTTTTATTTTGTCTGTCATTCAGTCTTGTTTTTCCCTTCTTTTGCACTGTTCCAGTGAGTTTTGAACCTATTGACTAGTTAGCTTGAAACAATTTTGATGGAGAACTATTTGCTTTAAGGATAATAACCTATATTTGTGAAAATCAGTGGCAGCTGGGAAGACCCTAGAGGATATACTAATCCTTCTGACATCAGCATGTGTAATCAGTTGCCAGTTCATTGCTTCCTTTCCTGTCCTTCATCTCCCAGTAACTGCTGAAGCCACATGCTGCCGGAATGATGCGCAGGAATGAAAAGATCTTTTATGGATAATAAGTTCTCCTGAGGCACAAAGTTTTGCCTGATCTTTCCCTGTCATGTGTCAGAGTTTGTTGTGATGTTAGAAGTTGGAGATCTGGGGATCGCTCAGTTTGCTGGGTCCTGCTGTAGGTATGCTGCTCAGCAGTGTCTGGGATTAGGGGAAAGCTTGGTCTGGACAGTATTCTGTCTTCTTCTGAAGAAAGTGGGTGGCAATGTTATATTGTAATAAAAACTGTTACAACATCCTTGGCAGGTGCTTGGTGGAGGGAATTCTGGCATGTGGAATCTGGCTTTCTAAAAAATTGCAGTAGGAAATGTGTTGGGGTAAAATACCCCCTGAAGAAAGTGTGAAATGGAGCTGCAACTGCAACCCACTAGGACAGTGGGGGGAAACAAGTACCCTTAGTAACCTGCCACCACAAAGTAAAGTGATGGGGAAGCGTCTGGTGCCAGATGAAATAGGGCTGGGGACTAGTGCTAGCCCTACTAGCAAGTGGAACAGATTGCAAAAAGAAGAGTGACCTGGATATGCCAGGTTTTTTCTAATGGTTCTCAGATGTTGTTTAACAAATTGGTGAGGTGATTGAGCCATGCTCACCATGGTTGTTTCGATCTTCCTGCAGTGCACAGGACAGCATACTTGATAAATGCTAGAGAAATGGTGCTCAGCTATTTAATATTTCAGGGTACCTGTAACAAAGATGAGAGTATGTCCAGTTTTCAGTACAGGGTCTTCCAGAATAGCACACAAAAAATGTAAACTGTCTTAAATACCATTACTGTACACAGAGGAAATGCAGTGGTGTAAGAAAAAAGTGTTTGTGGTGGTGCTGACCAGTTCAGTGTCTGGATTTGTTTGTGAATGTCATGGTCCTGTAAGAGTCCCTGATTTGTGTGTTAGGCTGGATGATAGCAGAACAGTCAAAACTGTTCTGGAGTTTTTACGTATGGCAATAAACTGTTTCAACTTGAATTATATATTCCTTTTTGTTCAGATTAATATTCAAGATTTATTTTAATAAATAACAGTTCTTTTAATGCTCTTAATTTTACTAGATTTGATGGTTTCTGAGCACAAGTTGGAAAAGAGAATAAAAATATTGTAGGTCACTACTTCTGCAGTATTTTCCTGAGAGGGACCGTTTTTAGCCCACGGCTGTCCTGTATGAAGGATGACCCACATCAGCAATTTTGCTGAGTGAGCTCGCCTAGCGTTAGTCTTTTTGCTGCGTCTCTCTTCCTGACTCTTCTCCTTTCAGGCCACCCTGGTGTGAAAATTATTGAGTGACAGAGTTCTGTGCACAGGGAGTTTTGTGGAACAAACATTTAGGAACTGCTTTTTCTATTTTCATCCCTTCCACCCTTCCTTCTGTAGTAATGCCAAATCTTTATTATAGCTGCCAGTTGCTGCTGCAATATTTCTTACTCTGTTGTTTTCTTCTTTATAGCTTTGAGAGCTCTAGTCAAGGATCAGGACTCCCCTGTGCTAGGTATTAAACAAGCACAGAATAATGTTACAGAAGTAAGATATTCCTGCCATATTACCCCAAACCAAAGCTCTGGGCAGATTTCCCGTAACATGAGGAAGAGTGAAATCTTTAAAAATTTTGTCATAGAAGCAATTGCAGAAAAGCCATTTTGAGATGTTTATTTCTGTTAAAAAGCATTTCCATCATGGTAGGTGGTCTCATAATTAAAAAAACAAAACAGTGCAATAAATGTATTAAACTTTACTAAATGATCAGTTAACATTTCATAATGTAACTTTCTTTCCAAAATAGAAGATATTGGTACAACTTGCTTCCATCAAAAATACTTGCAAAGTCTTTATTTGTTGCTCTGTTTTGAGTGTTGAGAAATTGGAGTATATTTCTGAGGAGCACTTAATGAGAATAGCCTATTTCGTTTATGTTTGGCTCTATAGCCTTATCACCATAGGCTTTCAGACACTGCCAGCTCCCTTCCGTGTAAAAAAAGGAACATTCCTCTCAAACACCTCAGATAATCAGCTGATAGGACAGTGGCAACATCACAGGGAGATGCTATTACCCAGAAATCAGTAGGCAAACAGCAGACATGCTGCAGGATCACTGCAACAAACTTGCTACAAGCTTCTTGGATTTCATCTGCGGTGCTGTGGCAGCATTTCAACCTGTCCACAGCTTTCACATGGATTTTTAACTCATACTTCTGTTTCAGAGCACTTTGTATTATGCTTCTGTAGAATTAACAAAATATGGCTTATGATAAGAGGCCAAGGGGTAGATATAGTGTAGATCTCTTGGTGTGCCTTGCTGGTCACTGCTAATACTCTTTTCTCTGAGTCTAACATCAGCTAAGATCAAGTGCAACAAGATGCAAATGCAGGCAAAGACCTTGTTAAATTATTTCTTGATTGCTCAAGTTTGTCCATTATTCTTAACCAGGTTACCCTTGTTTGTTCCCCCCAGTCATCAAGGTATGTTACCACTGCATCTCATCTCCAAATTCCTTTCTATTTCTCTTTCATAGTGGGGTACATAATTTTAAGAGTTGATTATTTACATGTTCCTGTGTGAAATAGTACTGGGAAAAAAAAAAAAGAATCTAGTAGGAAAATAAAGATCTTACATCATGTTCTCATCTGCCATAGAGAAAAAGAGTTTAGTCTCTGAATACTCATTCTGTGTGGTTTGCCAGTTCAAAAAGATTCAAAATTGGGTTTTGTGACAGCAAAAGAAAGCAAATGGCCTCTCTTGAATAGATATTTGAAGGTGTAATTTCCATATATAATACAGAATGCCTTAATAATTCTACAGAATAGTAACACAGTCTGATTTGACTAAATCTTCTGTGTTTTATACTGTAATTTTTAAGTATACATAGAAGTATATAATTTTAAAGTTAATGTGCATTAGACTATTAACACTTTAATACTTACAGGTGTCATATTCAGGTCACTGATTTTCTCTGTTTTAGTGTTGTTATGCTTCTAGTTTGCTGTTTGTTAGAAAAATAATATTAATTTTCTATCTACATATTTCAGTTTGTTGTTAACTCTTAGTAAAGTTTTCCTTGCAGGATAATTGTGCAGTGAATTACTGAGACTGTAGTAAAGTTGATGACTTGTTTGCAAGTAATGCTTGACCTGTGCTAGCCAGCAGAAATGTTGTTGCAAAGTTAGTGTAATATGATTTTTTTTTTCTTTTTAAGAACTTGTTTTCTTTAACTTGATTTGATAAAAGCAGAGCAATATTTGCATAAGTAGCTAAGTAATCCCCAAGAGAAAACAGTATTTTCCCATAAAGCATGCATAAGATGTGTTTTGAAGGCCTTGCACATTTATATATTTTAAAATGAGAAAGTGTCTTTTTAAAGAGAAAAAGTAGTATGCATTTTAAGTTTGTAAAACAGAAGAACAAACGAAGATAATAAGCTCCACCTGTTAGGAAACATGATAATAACCCTCATCTATTTTGTGTGTAGGTGTTGTCAGCTGTAATTTGCTTTAAACCTGGCAATAGCTGTTTTATATTGCAGTAGAAAATTGTTTGAGGAACTTGCATGTGAATTTGCTAGCCTGGGTGTCTTTAGCATGTTACTTATGACTTGGATAGTTTTAGAAGTATCCATAGTGCTCTATAAAAACATTTCATCTGAGTACCTGGTCTGGTGCATTTGCCAAAAGAGAAAAAGGAGCTGGGCTGTGCAAACTTCTTTTTGTCCTAATCCAAGATATATTTGTATAACATAGGGAGGACCTCATGTTAAATTTTTTAAAGTTTTCTGGGCTTTACTTACCTTTTCCCACTAGCTTGTATCATATTTTTGTAAATGACTGACATTTTCTTTAAAACCCATCTCTCTGGATACATCATGAGTATTTTTAGTTTTCCGCTGTTGTGACTGTTTTTTGGAATCACTCATTACTGCTAAAATGAACAGGCATTTATCAAATCTCATACTATAATTATAGTTATTAGCACTTTTAGAATGTAACTCCCTTCCCATCCCCAGTATAATTTTGACTTTCAAATGTTTGTCATCTGGTGTGAGGTGGATTTATGGGAGCTCAGTAGTTTTAGTGCCTTTTGGCTGAGTGTTTCTGATGACATCACTGTGATCTAGACACAGTGTGTGACTCTAGTTGGTTCCAGTGTTAAATAGTTTCATAATTATGCTAGTTTTGGCAGTTTGCTTGGAACTTTTTCCCGTCTCTTTAATGAACTTGTTTTACTTCTGGGCTTATGAGACAGCCACATTTGAGAAATTAATAGTGTGCTCTAAAGGTTAGCATTGAGCAGGGGCATACAGATACAGAAAGCTTTTGGATATATATCTCCGTAGGATTGTAGTTCCTGTAAGGTCATGGCCACTGTTGATCATCTTCCGGTAATAAAAGAGTACAACGTTTGTTTTATTAAGTATTAGTAGCTGTGTGGAAATTGGTGTGTGTTCACGAGCAGAAAAAAACCCAAACCATACAGCTCTAAAACCTTTTTGATAATTGTATAATATAAGGAGATGAATGGATGTTATCCCAGATAAAAAAACTTATTTCAAATGTTTGGTCAGGTTGAATTCTTAAATGTAGGTATGCTCTATTACTTGATGTGGATTGATTTCTGAGATAAACTTTTGTGTTTTATTATGGCACCATCTTGGAACATGTATATTTTTGTTTTGATTGCTTTTAGGTCCAGTTTCTCTAAATGGTTGCAGCCATTTTCCATTGCAACAGACTTGTAGCTCAGGGAAGTATAGAAAGCTTATTGTATAGAATTTATTTATAGGCTAAGATTGGAGACCTTCAAAATTAACATAATCTAAGGGTTCTCTGCCCCTTTCCTTTAAAACAAACCTCCTCAAAACCCAGTGTGCTAGTATGTTTTCTTAATTCTGAAAGTGGTAAAAGTGTAAACCACCTTTATTTCATCTTCAAGCATTAGTTATACTCTGTATGATTAAAATATCACATAGGTTTTGCATGAAGTTATGAGAAGATTCATTTAATGTGGTCATGTCAGTATGAAGATAGAGAACTTACTCTTGAATATGGTTGATTCAGCTAACGCTTCAAAAATAGACTGCCATCCCCATCCTCTTGCCCCTCCCTTCTTTTCCTCATAGCCAACATAAATATTAAAAGGAAAGCGTAATGTGATCCTATCAGATCAAATCACTAAATAGTCCCACCACAGCATTCTGTGCAATCCATAAGTGTGCTCAGGAAAGGAGGAAATGTGCTAATTGAACTGTTTGGTCACTCTGACATTTTGAGGGTATTTTGCAAGTTAAGAACATAAATAGCAGCATGGTGACTCATCTGAAAAAATATCTTCATGCTACATATGAATTGGTTTCCAAGAAAGAAGGTATAGTTAAAAAGATATTTCAAAAATCTTAGCTTAAAAGTCTATGATCTAAATTTTCTCAGTAAGCTGGGGACATGAAAGGGAAGTGAGCTTTTCTAATTACAAAATATACATTGAATCATAGAATCAACTAGGTTGGAAAAGACCTTTGAGATCATCAAGTGGAACCATTACTCCAGATCTGCCAAGTCCAGCGCTAAACCATGTCACTAAGAGCCTCATCTACATGGTTCTTGAACACTTCCTGGGACAGTGATTCCACCACTTCCCTGGGAAGCCTGTTCCAATGCCTGAAATGGTAACTCAGCCTTGTTTTAGAAGCTCTCTAGGGTCTGTCATCTGTCTTCTGCAATTTCTTCAAATAAACTCAGCTTTATTCCCTGCTCCCTTCCACCCACCCCGCTAAGATTATATTGCTCATCTTTTTTTCTTACTGAAATGATATTTCACCTTTATCAGAGAATTACCCTTTGTGTTCTGTTTTTTAAAATACAGAATGGAAAGAAAGAAACTGTCTCTTCAATTGTTTTTGAAGTTGTAGACTCTATTTAAAATGCATCATTACATGTAACTTAACTTTTTCATTCCTATTTTATCTTTTCGTGAAAAAAAACTATTAAGAAGCAAGTAAGGTGAGGATCCCATTTTGTAATTTCTCTGAGAGAAATATAAGAAGTATTAAAAATACCAGGGAGCACGCAGGGAAACACATGATCTATCCTGTGCAAAAGCTCAGCACAGTTTAAGCTGTATGCTTTTTGGTCATTAGAGGACTTCAGAATATTACAGTTTCATACTACAGTACTTGACATTTGCTCCCCAAACCCTTCTTTTGTGAACACATTGGGTGATCCTAGTAGTGCAGTGACCCAGAGAGCATATTATTCCTTTTCTGCAACAGACTGCATCAATGGAAGAAATAATTTGGCTTGGGCCAAAAGTTGTAATTTGCTTCTTTTCTAACCTGCTTTTCTAATGCAAGAATATTTGCATTACTTTTCTTGGCTGTCTTGCACTTGAGTCTTGTAGTTAAACTGTCATTCTGGAATGTAACGGGAATACTAGTGGGGTGTTTAAAACTCTAAATTCAGCTAATTAAGATTTTCTTGTGTCTGTGAATTTTGTCTTGCAAGGTTCGTATCACCTACTCTCATTGAGCCATGTTTTCTGCTTCTGAATTCCTTCAGGTGAATAAGCTATGTATAAGCCCAAGATGAGCAGGTGCCCTCAGTTCATGTATCTTTTCTGGAGCTATTCTGAAAGTCTGCAAAAATATTTTGCTTTGTGAATCAGCTTTAGTTAGCTGAAGAAGGACGTGTCTGACATCTTGGAACCATGTGAGGTGGTTTCATGTGTAGCTGTGTGAGCTCATAGAATTCAGTATTTTCTTGTATTTATTTTGGTAGTCTGCAGGGCTATGTCTGTGAAGGAATGTTTCAGCAGAAATGCACCTAGATGAGATGTGTTCAATTGAAATTAATGACTAAATGATTTTTTTAAAAAAAAAGTGAAAGTATTAATTACAAATAATTTTTTAATGTTGTCTAGCTAGTTTTGTAATAATTTGTGCAGTTAGATGCATGTACAGGACTGAATTGATGGAAAAATAGGAACACAAGTTTAGTTTACCACAACTTCACCATGTTGTTCTCCCCATATTTATTTTCTTCTTTTTTTTTCGGTTGACTCAGCTGCTTTCTTGTCCTCCAGCAGGAAGACCATGAAAGTTGTGGTTCCAGTTCAACAAACCGCAGCACCACGGAAAGCATGAAATCAGCAGTAAAACCACGACGAGTTCAGCAGTCGACTTCTCCTGACCCTGATTTACCCCCAGGTAATCCATAATTTCAGAAGCTGGACTGTATTTGAGTGATAAAAAATACCTAAATCTCATTCAGGTGGCCACAGTGTCTAAGTTAGACGATGATACCTTTGTTGACCTATAAATCATGTAAAGTTGAGTGAAATCCTTGAATATTATCAAATAGAACCAAATTGTAGTAGAATGTGGTTAATCCTTATAACTTCCATTTTGTTGAATAAATTTACAGAGCTAATTTATAGTTTGAGGTAGATTAGAGTGAAAAATAAACTGTAGGGTTAGTGTGTTAGATTTTACCCTCTGCTGCTTTGGTTCTTCTTTTTAATACTACTCTGTTTTCTGCTGCTCATTAACTGCTCAGTGGTTCACATTAAGTTCTTTTCTTGTATGTTTTCAGACATTTTGTTTTCACAACTATTCTTATGATAGTTTAAAGGTAAGGTTTTCCCTTCTTGAGAGTAATCATTCTGAGAGATTTTTCTTATCAAATCCTGTATCTACTGGTAGAAGTGCTCACCACCATCCTCCCGCCCCAGCCCTCTCCTGATGTGGAATTTGGCTTAGTTGAACTTTGGCGTTTTTGTGTCATGTAAATATTTCCAAGGATCTATATGTTTGATTACTGTTGTCTCTGAGTTTGGACAAAAATTTGGAGTATGAGGTGTTTAGTGCAGAAGAATGAAATTTGAGAGTACTGGAATGAATTGCAATTTGCTTTCTTGGGGAATGTATTTTAGATGGGTTAAAGACATGGCACTTTTTTGTGCTAGGCTTTTTTTTTTTTGTCTTTTCAGAGAATTATAGGGTGGTTTGGGTTGGAAGGGACCTTAGAGATCATTTAGTTCCAACCCCCCTGCCATTGGCAGGGACACCTTCCACTGGACCAGGTTGCTTAAAGC
Source organism: Psittacus erithacus (assembly GCA_009867235.2). NCBI lineage: Eukaryota > Metazoa > Chordata > Aves > Psittaciformes > Psittacidae > Psittacus > Psittacus erithacus. The sequence goes on along the minus strand of WYDI02025352.1, from coordinate 6,530 downwards.
CCTGTCCAAGCTGGCCTTGAACATTCTTTTTAACAGAAAGTTTATACTTTGCCTTGAATCAAAAGATAATGTTGAAATTTGTCATGTGGAATATAATGTACTGCAGAGCATCATCTTGCTTTGTAGTCAGTACTTGAGGAGCCAGATCTGGAGGCTCTCTTAAAGCTCTTGGATCCAGTAATCTGATGGCCTGGAATTGCAGGGCTCTTGGCATCCACAGTATGCTACCATGGACAGTGCTTCAACTCTGGCAGTTCCTTGGCACTTGGTTCTTCGGGTCTCGCCTATGAGTCAAAGCCTTGCCAAAGAACTGGGTGATTATGTGGCCTCCAGTGATAGTTCTTGAGTTTTGTTTCCTCAAGTTTGTTTCTGTCAGTGCTATCTGTGGGTTCCCCAAAAGGTGTAGTCTTAGACAACTGAGTCCTCTGAATTTGAAACTATATCATTAACTGGGTTTTTTTTCAGCATAGTTACCATACTGGATCTCTATAGCATGTATTGAATGTGTTTTTAGATAGAATGCGAATAAGGTTATAAATTTTAAAACATAGAAATTTTTAGTTTTATTTTTTTTTTCCCAGAAGAAATGAGTTAGCTCCATAATTACGTTCAATATACATGAAAGACATGAATATGGATAGTATTTAATTTCTTTACCATGTTGGTAAAATATGAGTGTTTACTGAATACTGGGAATTCACAGACGAGATCATTTTTCCAATCATGTTATGTCTGTAAAAATGTAAATGGATTTCTTCCCAACAGGCTTCAGTGCAGGTGCTTACTATTTGTGTTATTGACAGAAATTGATTTTGTTATGTCTCAGAGGGGTCTTACTGAGCATGATGTGGCTATATTAGCTTTTAGAATGAAAAAAGTACCAGGCATATTAGTGTTTAGTTAACTTCTAAGAAGCTAGGTGAGGTGTAGTATGCGTATCCTTGAAATGTAACCTAGCAAATGCTGTTCATTTTTCCAAACCTATGTCTAAATGTCTTTCAAGTAAAAATGTTACTGTCATTAAAATTCTTTATCTACAACAATCCATAGTTTTCTGTTTTCTTAATTAGTTTAAAAGTTGATTCTTGCCACCAAAAATTTATTTTTTATTCTAGATTATATAGAATATATAGAGTATATTCTAGATTCTATATTATATAGTAGTTACACTTTTTTCCTATAGTTTATTGCGTTTCCAGGATTCTGATTGACTTAACTGCTCTGAATGTTAAAAGAGTTTTAAGTCCTGTGATTTTTGGATAAATAAAGGCTACTGATACTTATTTTGTTTTAAATTTGATTTAAAAAAAAATACAAGTTGGAAATAATGATTTTAGTAATAAATGGATTTGGCATCATGTCTTCCTTTTAACTCCTATGAATTTGTTTCATTTTATAGGTTATGTTCAGAGTTTGATCAGGCGTGTTGTAAACAATGTCAACATTGTGATCAACAATCTAATATTAAAGTATGTGGAGGATGATATTGTTCTCTCAGTGAATATTACTTCTGCAGAATGCTATACAGTGGATGAATTTTGGGATCGAGCATTTATGGACATCTCTGGTGAGTGGATGTGTTTTGGTTTTAGGTATCACTGTAGAGGTGTTCAAATTCATATAGAAATTTGCAAATCAAATAAAAATGGCTCTTTGTCAGAAGATACTTTCTGCCTGTTTTAATTTCTTCTCAGTTTTTCCCTTGTCCTTCATTTTGAAGTCCAAATGTAATTATATCTATTATTATCTGTAAGCACAAACATCCTTCAGTTTTATGCTTGCTGCTGGCAGTGAGTGCTTAGGGAATTTATTTCTATTTTTGTGAATGAGCAGTAGTATCTTAAGGCATTCCATTACAACTTTTTGTGATGGTCTTAAAACTCTCTAAGCAGGCTGTCTAGAGAGGTAGTAAAATGTGCTGCGCTGTAATGAGCCCGGCATACCACTGTAAGATGTGCTTCATATTTTCAGGGAAAAAAAGCCCCAAATGACAACTTTTTTGATTTTTGTTTTGGTCTTCAGTGTCCAAATGTCTCAGTCTTCGAATTAGCAGTGTTTGCGCCTAAGTCCAGGTGTTCTTACTGACATTTGTAGAGGTGGAATTTGGGCACAGTAAGAGTACTCTAAGATCACACAGAAGATCTCTGTTATAATGAAGAATTTAAGTAATGGGTTCCTGACCACTGGACGCATTTCTTTGTTCTGGCTAAAGTTATCCAAACTAATGTGACAAAATTACAAAATATGTTTCATGTTAAGGTTGCTGTAATAGCTTTTGTTTGCTTTGAAAGATTCAAAGGAAAACTTTTTGGGAAACTCTGCAAGATTCTGTCTTGGAGAATAATGAGAATAATATTGTCTTAGGCCTGCACATGAAGCAGTACTCTTATTTTATAGAGAGATGTAAGGTACAGTGAAGGGATGTAAATTTGAATTGGGTGTAACTAATTTGTCCTCACTTTCAAGTATTCAGCTGAAGAAGTCTGTTACAGGTTAAATTATTCTCTTTAGTCACATGAGCAAGTACTTGGCTCATGATTTAAATAATGACCACACAATGATCTTGTATTGCTTTCTTCTAGATAAGAACATGTATGCCTAACTTATTTTTCTTATGCAATATGTTTTTTAACCTATATGCTTCTTTTAAAGCCACTGATCTGGTACTGAGGAAGATGATCAACTTTTCTGACTGCACCGTATGTCTTGATAAGAGAAATGCTAGTGGGAAAATTGAATTTTACCAGGAACCTCTGCTGTACAAATGTTCCTTCAGGACTCGTCTGCATTTTACTTACGATAACCTCAACTCCAAAATGCCATCTATTATTAAAGTAGGTATTCAGAATATTTTGTTTTGCTGCTTGCTTGTGAAGTTTTGAGGGTTTTTTGGAATATACTTTGGGATTTAAAGTAAAATGAAAATGCTCGTGGGTTTTCTTAACGAGATTTCGTGATTGTGTTTTGTTCGTATAATGTAATAGTCTGTGCACAGAAACAGCATATAAGGAGAGAAGTAATGGTCTCTACTATATTCTGTTTTTCTTGAAGTTTTAAAAAAGAAAACATAATAATTATAAGGGAAAAAAGATGTCTACAGATAATCTGTTAAAGAAAAATAAAAAAAAAAAGCCCAACGTGCCTGCGATGAAATGGAAATAATTTTTTACTTATGTTGTTCTTTCAAATGTAGCTTAAACTCTCATAAATAACAAGAAACTTCAGTGTATTAACACTAAGAAGTGAACCATGTGAAGTGGATTAGCAAGCCAAGCTCAGTTCCTAGTGAACAGGGGTGCAGTATTACTTGTGGACACCTGACATGAGCTGACATTTGCTTTTTGCAGTGCAGAAGCAAAACACTGGGTTTGTGGAGAGGCTAAACTACCTTTCCCTACTACTTTTCTTTTTCTGCTCTGAGCAGTCTTACATGTAAGATCCATCTTCCCTTCCTCCTTCCCTCCATCCCGCCCTCTAGATGAATGCCAATAGTGCTCATTTAATTAGTTGAGAACTCTTCTAAATTAAGACACGGTATACTAGGCTTTTCCTGTTTTAATAAAAAGTAAGCTTCAGGTGTATGCACTGCAAAATAGTCAATTTTGAGATAACTTTTGATGGACATTTCTCAAGAATATGATGTCAAAGCATCACTCTTTCAGTTAGGATACTGCATTTGTTTGGCTCATGATGTTTTATGAAGTCCTAGGCTGTTGTGAACTTAAGGTTGGGAGCTAATTAGGACTCATGTCCAATTTGGAGAATGCCCCTGTTTCTTGTATGTGCTGCACAGCTGTATGCCTCTGATTACCCTGGGCAAATTTGGAGATTTGTGGATATGATAGGGGGCATATGAGTCTTTATCCAGATAATAATTGTCACAAAATGCTGGATACTTCTTTTTTTTTTGGCTCAGGGTAACTGGTAATAATTTGGGACATGTCCTTATTTCAGGTTTTATAAACAAAAAGTTATGTATTCAATGATAATAAGACTTAACTACATGCTTTATAACTATGGAATATCTATGAACTCCTGTGATATTAAGGAATCATCATAGGACTGTCTATAGTTTACTAGTTACGGTCTTTATGTTCTGTGGTGACGGTATGATTACTGCATGTGAACAGTGAATCTTAATGTTAAAAAGTCTGATTTTTAAATTAGCCATATAGTTCTGTTAATTTTGGAGACATAATCTGTACCTAAGTCCTATATGCCAGTATCACAGAGCAAAAGTTTATGGCCTCTGAGAGCACACATTAATGGAAATACTGACACAGTCTTCCATATAGTTTAAAACAATACTGTTGTGAAAATGATTATTATTTTTTCATTATTACTTAAATTTTTCATTGGATACTGGACTAAAATAAAACACATACTAGAATAGTCTCAGGCAGCAGTAATTTAATTAAATTTGTATTAAACTTTTCTGATTATCTTTGCTGGTGGTCATTTATTGCCCCTGCCCCTTTTTAAGGCATATTTCAGCTGGTTCAAAGATGTCTTTTGCTTCTCCCCCTCCCCCCACATAAACTCTTAGGTATTTTATGTTCTACATAGTTTGCTTACTTTTTCATCTTTTTTTAATGTTTCTTCTTTCTCTTACCTTCTTTTTTCTTCAGTTTTTCAAGAAAATACTGTTTATGATCATATTCAGAGATGTACTCAATTGAAACTTTTAGATACATGATGATAGATTAATATTTAAGTGAATTAATATTTGTTTATTAAGATCCAAAGAATAATGGTCCAAAGGTGAAGAAAGAAAAGTTGGGAAAGAATCAAAATGAAGGACCTTGTATATTAAAACCAGTGTATTTAAGTTTTCTTTTGGCATGGGAAGATTTTTATGAAACTCTGTAACAAAAATAAAAGTTTAATGAGATGGTCTCATGTGACTTGTTTTAGAAATTTCTTCAGCAGCAGTTGTAAACAAACAAACACGCAAAACATTTATGTATATACGCAAAATTTATTAGATCTGGCATTTCAACCTGTGGATCACTTGTGCAGCAACCCAAAGAGCATATGCTTTTGAGTTGTTTGCAGCCGTTTGCCTTATGTTGTGTTGCAGATTTTGTTTTTAGAAATTAGAATGCTCATACAAAATGAATATGATTTAAAAGTTGGCCTTAATGATGACAGAGCTTTATTATTATTTGCTATTGTTCTCTTTCATTTTATAGATTCACACATTAGTTGAAAGTTTGAAACTTTCAATCTCTGATCAGCAGCTTCCTATGTTTATACGTATAATGCAACTTGGGATTGCTCTTTATTATGGAGAAATAGGCAATTTCAAAGACGGGGAAAGCGAAGATTTGGTTAGCCACGCTAAAGATATGTTGGGAAATATCGCAGGTAAATACATTTTTGCATTTTAAAAAGAAATGTTAAAAACAGTAATTTCTTTGCTTTTTACAAGCATAAACGGCAAGGCTAGTCATTGCAGAGTATCTTGGCAATCTGTAGTTTGTTAGAGGCAGTTCATTGTGCTGGATAAGTATGAAGTGCTCTAATACATTTTTTTATGTTCTATTCTGAAAAGTTTTCTGGTGGTCCTGACTAAACTGAGGTTAGATGTTATCCAAGACCACTGCTTTAGGAGCTCTGACACGGTAGGGTTCTTTGGGTTTATCTGTCACTATCATGCAACAGTGATGCTCCTGCTATGTGGAACTGAGCAGATAAGATGTCTGTAAATAGTTCTTGTATTTTCTGTACGACCCAAATAGCTTTCTGCACTGGAAACTATTTGCCTTACAAGAAATGTGGAGTTTGTTACCCAAGACATATGATTAGAGGTACTTAATATTCTTATTTGGGTTCATTTTTGAACAACTGTGAATATGACTTCCTAGTTTTTAATAAAATAGTTATCTAAAAAAGAAATAGTGTCATTTAACTTCACACAGATGTGCACACCAGTTGTCAGACTAAGGCTGCAGTGACGATAACTACCAAGGAGGAAATCTGTAATTTTCTATGCAATTTTTGTTCAACTACATTGTGCTGAAAAATTGTTACTGAACTTAATTATATGCTCATATATATTTGACAGAACTGCCTCCTCCAGAACACAAGATGACAGTTGTTGAGTGGCCAAGCTAGAGAACTGTAGAAACAGTCCAATTCTGGCTTCCCTGCAAAATATTTTGCCACGTATAGGCTAAAACTGATACCATTTATGCATTCATACCATTTATGCTTGTTTCCTGCATAGAGTTTAGTATACGTGTAGGCATACATGCACACACATAAATAAACTTCTAAATACCTAATTATTTTCCCCCCTCTTGTTCAGTGCAGTTAAGCAGGAGTGCCAGATTGACATTAATCAGGTTACCTGTACCATCAGTTTGTGACTTTACTTTCTTCTTTCTTCTGACTTCATGTTATGTCTGTGTCCAAGAAGGAAAAAACCCACTTTCTTGGCACTTCATGGTGCCTTTGTCATCCAATTTTCCAATCACAGATTTGAGCTTTTCTGAAGAAACTTTGAATGTGCTACTATTTTCTGGGGG
>WYDI02025351.1:0-28810 GCA_009867235.2 Psittacus erithacus | reverse complement strand
CAACCTGTGGCAGTTGCATTCTTTCGATTCTCCTCCCCATCCCTCCGGGAGTGGGGAGGGGGGGTGGGGGGGAGGACAGGTTGTGTGTGGGGGAAAAACGAGCAGGCTACATGCTTTTCTAATTTACGACTAAGCTTAAACCGCGACAATATTTTACAATTTTCTGAAATTTTAATGCTCATCAAGTTATGACTCAATGCAGTTTGAGGAAACATGTAGTGTTTGGTTGTTTTTTTTTTGTTTGGTTGTTTTTTTTTTGGAAGCAGTTTTTTGCCAAGCCAGAAAATATACATTGTCATAGAATAGTTGGGGTTGGGAAGGACCTTAAGATCATCTAGTTCCAACTCCCCTGCCATGGGGAGGGACGCCTCACAGTAGACCATGTTGCTCAGGATTCTGTCCAGCGTGGCCTTGAACACTGCCAGGGATGGAGCTAGAAGGGCAATATTTTATAAACTGAAAAATTGCTTTTGCAACTTTATTTGCATTTTGCAACAAACAAATTATGGTGTGCTGATAGGCTTGTTCAGTGTAAGTACATTCAAACTGTACTTTGTGTTAATGGGAATCAGAGACAATTTATATTGAGATTTGAGATTTGTTTTCTAACCCAGACATTTAAACCAGTTGGAAAATAGTAGTTGTCTGTAGTTATCTATTATTTCATACTTAATATGTTCCAAGTGTGGTTTTTGGTTTAGTATTAATTCAGGGGATAAAATAGATCAAGACTAGAAGAGAAACTACTCTGTCTTGACGACTGTGTCATTAGTAATGAGAAGAGAGTAAGACTAAGCAGTGATAACTCTGTGCCATAGGTGGTGTTACCAAAATGTAACAACGTTAGGCCAGCTGATAAATACAACGTAAAATACTTCTTTCAGAATACTCCTTTCAACTCTTTACATTAGTCCTTATGCTCTTGTCTATCTTTTTCTCTCATATTGTGAACATATAGTAATACTTATCTCCTAAGCTTGGTTCTGCGATTTGGCAGAGCATCTGTCTGCTCCTCAGCTAACCTGATAAATCGTAGCATATCAAATAGTGTAATCTATTGTTAATAAATTGTATTATTAAAATGAAGTTTTAATATCTTGTTTATTAAATAAGGTTAGAAACTAGTGAGTGCCCTAGCATATTTAGTGAAATCTTAATATTAAGTCTGTAAGTAAATAATTTTGAGTATAGCAGCATCCTCTAGAAGTGGATTTACAAATGAAAATGAATTAGTATTTTAATTCAAAAGTGGTTAAAGTGGTTAAATTAAAACAATTTGCTTGTAAATTCTTACTCTGTGAACTAGGAAGGTATGTGTAATCTTAAATGTAAGTTTAATAGTGTAAAATTTGCTAGCATTTAGCTTCTAGTGTAATATTGTGATCTGTGTTTGACCCTCTGTTACAAAAGTAATTTTAAACCTGTTAGTAGAGAGGCAATGTCATCTTTCTCTGTGTGATGAAGTGGGATCATCTAATCATAATTCTTTGCTATGACTAACCTTTATTTCCATCTTCACCCTTTGACAAAATACAATGAATTCAACAACTTTTACCTTGCATAATAGTAAACTGTTGGTGGTTGCATTTTAGCATTGCAGTGGCAATACAAATTTTAAGCTAAGGAGGAAGAACCTATGTAAATATTTACATATAGCCAGGCAGTTACTCTCAAAACTGTTTCATCACTGTGATCTGCTGTTTAGTTCTTATTTAATTATATTTAGTCTTTCCTGCTAATAGAAGAATGGTTGTCTGGATGCTTTTTGTTTATGAAAGATACAGAACCTTCTGTATATGAGCAATCTCATTGATTTGTGGTTCTTTTTTTTTTTGTATGTGTTACATCCTTGTATTGGGCTGTACGTATCCCTGTATGTAATTTGGCTCACCTGTAAGCTGGTGGACTGAGTTAGTCCAGGATGAATGCCTTTGCTTCATGTGCTATGTTGGTATCTTGTGAAATGAAAGCATTTCACGAGTTTCGGTAAAAGAGTAAAACAAAAGTTATGCCTGAAGTTAGCCTAATTGGATATCATGGTCAGTTATTGCATGTGAGGATTTCAGGGAAAACGGACCAGGGAAAACGCATACTGTTTGAATATGTGATATAAAACACAGATTTGGAGGCCCTAGCTACAGGGTACATGCAGGACAGATTCCTGAGTGGGCCTTGGCATGTAGTATATAATAACGCACAGGTAAGGTAGTTTTAGGACTGAATTTGCACATGAGCTCTTTATAAACATATATGTTTTCAAACATAAAACTGGATTTTATTAAATCCTCCCTAGCCCTTCCCTTCTTCCTGTGTTGCCCAAAAATAAATGAGGTTAAGCTGGTGTCTTATCGAGGTTTATGGAGTAAGGAACTGGGAGAAAAGGGCTTCTTCTACCATTAGTGCTGACTTGTGCAGTGCATACTTACATGGCAGACTGGCTACTCACATGAGAACTTATTTTACTCTGGCAGAGTTATCCTACTAGGTGTCGTTCTTCTGAGGAATATTTTACATACTTTGCATACTTTTATTTATGTATATTATGTGGAAAAAATGACACGCTAAATTTACTGAGACTGCAGTCCACCTGTTTAAATAAGAGAACATGGTGTTCATTTTGTGGCAGTCACTATTTGTATTCTTGTCTCTCTCTGAGTTATTTCAGTTTGAGATTCTTGTTTTAGTTATAATTTAAGTGGCTTGTATTGTTGTACCTCAGACTTTCTTTTTGAATTACTGTCTTTGCTTCAGAGCTGTTCTGTTTTGCTCCTTCGATTGTTGAATAGAATGTGAAATAAACTAATACTTAAAGGCTACCTCAGAATAGTCAAAATACGGTATTTCTGTAAAACAATGAAGAACTGGAATTCATATATTATAGGCTACAATACATAAAAAGAAAATGATTAAACCATATCTCACTTATCATAGATCTTTTTAATAGGAGCAAAATCTGTACCATTAGTTCCAGACCAGTGTGTTTCCCACGCACAGTGCTTTAGTGCATAACTTATAAATCTGTCCTCATCATCCTATATTACTTTTTCAAAGCAAGACTAACATCAGGCAAGACAGGATGAATGAAAGTCAGTGGAGGTCGACTAGACAATCAAGTTATTAAAGATTCTTGGAAGAATAGTACTGTGATTTATAAAAGAATTGGGTGTGAATTTCTGTATCTTTGTTGACAAGGTTCACTTCTGTAGAACTGCAGTATATTTTCTATGGTAATGTGGTTTTAGATTATTCCAGTCAAACTTGTTCCTATAGTACGCCTGAATGTCAGTTGTTTATATTTTAAAATTCTGTATTCTATATTCGGTTACTTTGCAGAAGACATAATACAGGCCCTAAAGGAAAATGTACTATATGGTTACATATTGCATTACAAAGAGCAGTGTTAAGATTGCATAATTGTGTAATACGTGCCATTGCTAACTTTCCACGTGTTTTTTTTTTTATCAGTAACTTTTTATTCTGCAGAACAGGCCATCTCTTGGGAGCATAGAACACTTCTGTACAATAAAAGAGGTTACTATTTCTGGTAACTACTTATAGTAGAAGTAATGAGCTGACCAGCATGTTTTAGTTTAAATGTGAAAGTTCAAGTATGTGTATAAACTGGCCTCAGATGATAAAACAGAATAAAGTTTAGTTAAACAGAAGTATAGTTGTTTTTAGCCTTAGGGACTGACTTGAGCTTTAAATTTTGCTTTGTTCTTTTTATTTCAGATATGTCTGAAACTTACCTGTTGGTTTGGTTTTTCTTTTTTTGTCCCTTATATGGATAGATCTAATGAAAAATAATACTTATACATACAAACCTTGTTTTATTACGGGTTTTTTTTGAGTCATGCATAAATCAGGACAGATTATAGTATTCGGTGACAAATTATATCTGAAGACTAATAGGTGAATGTACTAGACTATCCTACACATGTTTATAAATAAATTCCAAACAGTACATGCTCTTATTGATCCCCCCCACCCCCAAAAAAAAAAAACAACAGAGCAAAAAGACTCAATATAAATGTTATTTTGTACCCTGTCATCAGATACTTAGCTTACAGGTTTTTTTAGCTGGTATTTCTATACATCTTGCATTGATTCTATGGGAAGTCATTCCTGCGAAATTGCATGTGTGTATATATACATATGTATATAGAGAAATACATATTTTCCTTTCCAACTAATACAATTGCAAGAGAGTGTGATCCTGTGCTAAGAGTAGCTAACCAAACAGAATATCAAGTGGCCTTCCTTACAGGCTGCGTAGGAATCATGTTACTAAAATATCAATTGCTGATATTATATATCAGCAATATATATATAATTACTGACATAGGAGCTGAAAAAGAAGTAATATATTCCTAGGTACTGGACAACTAGTATAGTAAAGAATGTGAAATGACAGTGCTGATTGAGAAAATTTTTACATTGTTTCCCAGTAAAAGTTGAAGTCAGCTTCTGCAGGTGGTGGGGTTTTGTTGGCCAACAGTGAAGGACAGGATCTTTTACTGAACTGAGCTTAAAGACAGCAACTTTTTCAATGCTCTGCTATTTTATTTATAAATCAGGATTTAAGAACAGAAATTGCAGTAGCAAACTGCCTATGTAAGGTGGTAATTTCTATGATAGTGATTGTGAAGTATATGCAGGTGATGTCCGACTGCTTTTGACAGATTGTAAACAATTTTTCTGAACCTGGAAAATACAGAGGTAATGGAGAATTTTTTTCTGACTAGGTAGGTGAAGTGTATCTAACAAGCGCTGAAAAGGTTTGTTGCTAATCTGTAAACTATTTATTTATATCTATACATAATTTACTAACTTTTACCAAAACGTTTTTTAACACATTTTTTTTAGAATGCAAAATATTCCATAGTATGAACGATGAAGTGACTTGTTAGGCAAGTGGGAACTGTGGATAAAGGTGATCCACAGCACAGCAGGTGTAAAGTTCCTATGTATGCATTCACATGAGGCTCAGCTATGGACTAGATATTTCAAAACTTGCTTTGCTTTTGAGTTCTGTGATAACAAGAAGACATCCTTACAAACCCAGAATATCCTTAACATTCAGGATTTGTGATTCCAGATACAGTGAGACATTCCTGAGCAGTTTCACTGACAAATACAAGTTTTGTCCTAAAATCAAGATAAAGTTTTGCATTGTTGTCATTTGCACTAGGTAAGGGGAGGATGAAGAGGAGAGGGAAGGGAAAGAAAGAAAAGAAAAACCAAACAAAAAGCCTCTAGTGATCTTGTATAAAAGCTGGTATGCAGGTGCATTAAGTATACCCATGTCAATATTCTTCACAAAATTCACAAAATACTATCCTTTTAAATAGCCTACGTACAAAGCATTACATTTATGCGATGGGTTGTGTTTCATAGTTACTAAAGTTTGTTAGGCAAACTTAATTATAAAGAAATAAAACAGGTGTAGAAATAAATAAATTACAATAATAAACTATGTAGCATCTCCATTCAGCTGATAACTGACACTGGTGGATTGTCAAGATTTACAAGCCTTATGTGGGAGAAACAGATGGAACACTGCATGTAAGTTAAAATCATAGAATCATAGATCGTGGAACAGTTAGAGTTGGAAAGGACCTTAAGATCATCTATTTCCAACCTCCCTGCCATAGGCAGGGACACCTCACACTAAACTGTGTCACCCAAGGCTCTGTCCAACCTGGCCTTGACCACCACCAGGGATGGAGCATTCACAACTTCCCTGGGCAGCCCATTCCAGTGCCTCACCACCCTCGCAGTAAAGAACTTCTTCCTTATATCCTATCTAAACTTCCTCTGTTTTAAGTTTTAACCCGTTACCCCTTGTCCTATCAATGCAGTCCCTAATGAGGCGCCCCTCCCCAGCATCCTTATAAGCCCCCTTCAGAAACTGGAAGGCTGCTATGAGGTCTCCACGCAGCCTTCTCTTCTCCAGGCTGAACAGCCCCAACTTTCTCAGCCTATCTTCATCATCAATTGCTTTGTTTTAGTAAAAATGCGTACAAAAGGAATATAGATTTAAGCTACCACATAATTCAAATTCCGTGCGGTCAGCAATTGGTGTAGGATGAGATTGCAGGATCCTAGTAACGTATATTTTTTTTAGTTTTTTTAATGTTTTTATATAGTTTATGAGAATGGTGGATAGAATGGTCTCTTGGGTTACTTACAGGATGACGATTATATTTGAATTTGGAGCCATTATTCTCTCACTTCTTCTTATTCTTTTCCTCCTCTAAGAAGGTGATCTCCTTTTGCCAGAAATTATGTTTTTCTTCTTCTTCGTGCACATGTATAGATGTGTGTGCATACTCAGTGTTTTCTCTCAAACTCTTCGTCCTGGGTTCAGCAGTATCAGTCATTTTTCTCCTTCTTAGTAGCTGGTGCAGTGCTGTGTTTTTGACTTTTGGTCTGGGAACAGCGGTGATAACGCCGATGTTTTTAGCTACTGCTTAGAATGTTTAGACTGAGCAAGGACATTCTGAGCCTCATGCTGTGCCAGGGAGGAGGGGAGTCTGGGAGGAAGAAGAGACAGTACACCTGACCCAAACTAGCCAAAGAGGTATTCCATACCACAGCATGTCATGCCCAGGATGTAACGGGCAGTTACCCGGCAGGGAGATTCTGCTGGGGTGGGGCTGGGTATCGTTCGGTGGTGAGCTGTTGTGTTCTCTTCTCTTGTTATTTCCTTTATCATTATTATTATTGGTGGCAGCAGCAATGATTTGTGTTATACCTTAGTTATTGGACTGTTCTTATCTCAACCTGTGAGAGTTGTATTCTTTTGATTCTCTTCCCCATCTCTCTGGGAGCTGAGGGGGGGGGCGGGGGGGTGAGTGAGTGGGCTGCGTGGCAGGCCTTAAAGCATGACACTCTTGAAATAAATAACGGCGATAGTAATAATAAAAGTATTAATGAGCAGCTTGCCAATTGTACAGAGAAACTGCTTAGACTATGTTAAATATGTGCTTTTATCGGCTATTCAACCATTATCTATGTATCTTTTCCACAGGTGACAGATCAGTCAGTGAAAGCTTTTGCTGAACATTGTCCAGAACTACAGTATGTTGGTTTCATGGGCTGCTCTGTAACATCGAAAGGAGTCATTCACCTTACCAACGTAAGTATCGTACTGCTTTTTGCTGGTCACTGGTGTGTTTGACTATTGCCAAACCATAGGTATCAGCTAGCGTAAATTTATACTATGATGGATAACACTGTCGTAGGCAGAAACAGGACAAAATAAATGAACTTAGCAGTATTTGAGCAGATATATTCCAGTTTCCCTGTGTAAAAAGCCTGTCGCAAAAACATATTCAAGGGATGAAACTTTTTCATAGAAATAACAATACTGTTCAGGTCAAAAGTCTTAAAAATGACTCCAGATTCCGTTGCAAACAAAGCAAATATCTATAATTGGAAGCGGACAATTTGTAGTGCTTAAGATTTAGACACTTTGTTTATATCCATCTTTGTATTTTAACATAGTGTTACTGATGCATTTTATTTTCTTTGCTTTTTCTTTTCTGTAAGAGGAGTGATGTGTGAGAGAACTAACTTGAGTAAATGTGCAGGAAATAATGGAAGCATTCAATAAAATTAATGACTTGGGTGAGGTAGACAAACAGCATATTAATTAAAATTCATAACTGAAAGTAAATCACAGGATCATGGAAACATCCAGGAGAAGAGAGGAAAATACATCAGGAATAGATAAATTAATATTTGTAGCTAAGATTTATTTTTTTTTAAGTTCAAATAGGAAAATGAAACTTATTACAACTGGTAAAGATGACCATAGAAATTGGTATTGGTAGAATATGAAAAGTTCTGGTAAACAGAAAAAAAAACATAAAAATGCGGGTCCTGAGGGAACTGATGGATGAAGCTGCCAGATGATTATCCATCATATTTGAGAAGCCGTGACAGCCTGGTGAAGTTCCTTCTGACTGAGGAAGGAGAAATCTAACCCCATTTTTAAAAAGGGAAACAAGGAAGACCCAGGGAAGTACGGCTAGTCAGTCTCACCTCTTGGTTCCTGGCAAGATCAGGGAGCAGATCCTCCTGGATACTATGCTGGGATGCATGGACTATAAGGGAGTGATGTGCGACAGCCAAGTGGAAATCAGTAGCAAGTGATGTTCCTCAAAGGTCAGTATTTGAACTGGTGATATTCAGCATCTTTGCTGGTGACATGGATAGTGGGATTGATGCACTCTCAGCAAATTTGCTGGTGACACCAAGCTGTGTGGTGTGGTCGATATGCTGGAAAGAAGGGAAGCCATCCAGAGGGACCTTGACATGCTTGAGAAGTGAGCCAGTGCCAACCTCATGAAGTTCAACAAGGCCAAGTTGCAAGGTCCTGCACCTGGGTCAGGGCAATCTCAGCACAAATACAGGCTTGGTGGACAATGAATTTGGAGCAACCCTGAAGAGGACTTGGGTGTGTTGGTTGATGAGAAGCTAAACATGAGTGTGTACATGCAGCCCAGAAGGGCAATTGTATCCTGGGCTGCATCAAAAGATGCATGACCAGCAGATTGAGAGAGGTGATCCTTCCCCTCTACTCTGCTTTTGTGGGACTCCAGCTGGACTACTGTGTGCAGTTCTGGGGCCTTCAACACAAGAAGGACGTGGACCTGTTGGATTGAGTCCAGAGGAGGCTATGAAGATGATGAGAGAGCTGGAGCACCTCTCCTGCAAAGGCAGGTTGAGGTAAGGCTTGTTCAGCCAGGGGAAGAGAAGGCTCTGGGGAGACCTTATAGAGCAGCTTTCATTGTCTAAAAGGGGCCTACAAGAAATCTGGAAAGGAGCTTTTTACAAGGGCTTGTAGTGACAGGACAAGGAGGCTGGCTTTAAACTGACAAAGGGGGGGAAGTTAGGTAGACATGAAGAAATTCTTTAGTATAAGGGTGGTGAGGCCCTGGCACAGGTTACCCAGAGAAGCTATTCTGCCCCCAACACTGGCAGTGTGCGCAGCCAGGTTGGACTGGGCTTGGAGCAGCCTGGTCTAGTGGACGATCTCCCTGGCTGTGGCAGGGGCTTGTAAGTAAATTATCTGTAAGGTCCCATCCAAGCAGAATTGTTCTGTGGTACAATGAAGAATTTTTTTATGATGAGGGTGGTTGGAACAGGTTGTCAGGAGGTTGGTAGATGTCCAATCCCTTCAAACATTCAAGCTCAGGCTGGACAGGACTCTCAGCAACCTGATCTTGTTGAGAATCTTTGTGCTTATTGTAGGGGCTTGCACCATGTGACCTTTAAAGGTCCTTTCCAACCCAAACTATTCTATGGTTCATAATGTCTTCTGTTAAAGTTTGCTACATACTGTTATACATATGAGAGGCTTTCTATGCACAACAAGATGGTATATTTTTATTCATTGTCACTTTAAGCTGAGACATATATAGAGGCACGTGGGATCATATGATATATTGAGGGGAGAAAGAGTAGGAGATTTTTCCCAGTCAGACAGTCACTGGGAAGTTGTATTGAAATTCAGGCTTCTTTACTCCAAAGCTATTGACGAATGATACCTGATTAATCTTGCCAAAGTGACTTCAGTAAGTAGTGTTGCCTCCACCTTGCTTCACTGGCAAGTGGTGCTTATTTGAAGTACAGCAGGCAATGTTAACAAAAGCTCTGAATTGTGCTGAAGCAGCTGACACAGACACATGTTCCATTTCTACATTTCTTAAGAGGAAATCAGCTCCAGTAGGGAGTTAAATATCTTGGGAGTAGTAACACAATCTTTAACTGCTGCATCTTGTCTTTTTCCAGAACTCATCTTTTTTTTTTAGTTGTAACCACTATATATTTGTGTGGTCAGTTTTGTATTGAGTTCTCAACTAGTACTTCAGAAGTGTGTAGTAATAATTCCAGTCCCATGTTCTTAGAGAATGTGGAATCTGTTCTTTGCTCTATGTGGCCTGTGGGCGGGTCTTACAAGGCTGTGCAGAGCTACCTCCTTTCTGTCTACTTCCTATGTGCAAACTGGAGGCAACAGCACACAGGAAGTTGTGAAATTGCTTTGAGGCTGATGGAAGTATAAAAATTAAGTGGTTTATTATTACTGTCTTTTCCCCCTAGAATGTAAGCTCTCTTTAAAAAGCTGGCACTTGAAAATTCTGAATGACGGCACTGTTGAAACACAGAGATTTTTAATATCTAATTGTGGGTTATGTAGTGAAAATGTTGTGAATTACAGAAAAAGAAGAAACATTCTGGACATACTTTCATTATTTTTCTACTGAACATAGTGGCATTCAGAAAAATTTGCTTCTTGAGCAAAACCATGTTATCACACTAGTACCTTTTTACCTGAAAGTTATTGTAAACTACAAAAAATGCACCTGATGCGAATAATCATTATTGGGTAAGATGAGAGGCACTGCTTATATATACACTGGGAGAGAGAAAGTGAAAAAAGGAGTGTGTGTATGCAATTCACAGTTAAACTCCCAGTTGAAAACAGTGGTTTGTTCTCATGAGCTAGAATGTTTTATTTTGCTTTGTAGCTGTAATGTGTCAAACAGGTCGCAAAAGATCTGAATGATCTGTTCTGTGACATTAGAAAAATTACACCAACATTTATCAACTTTGTTTCCATGGAAGAGAGAAGACTATGTCATGGATATAGTAGTGTAGTTTTTACCTTCTGTTTTCATTACATCTGCAATTACTGTTTCTCTGTTTCATCTTGTTTTCTGACTTGCTTTATTAATTACTTGCCTTTTCTATGTTATTTGGTTTTTATCTTGTTTTCTCCCTTCATTACCTCTTTACATCCTTGTCTCTCAAGAACTTATAGCTGTTCATTTTTTATTTTCACTTTCTTCTTTTCCTGTAAGTGTGAAAATAGGTATAAATGTGCAAAGTACCTGTGCACATTAACTAATTGTGTTGGAGACAGAATAACCAGATGAGTAATTTTTCTTCATTAACTAAATGTGAGTTAGAAACTTTATATGCTAACCATTGAAGTAGTCATTTTTTCATTTTATACTTCTGGCCACAGAAGCGGTGGTATTCTCTCCCCCTCTTGCGGTAGTTGACTCTTAGGAGTTTAATTGTTGCACTTGTAATAGAATTTTAACAGCTGGTGTTAACAAATCTCAATGTATAGACAAGTTTTATTTCCAAGCCACTTCCTTAGCTTCTTCCTTTGGGTTGTCAGAGAAAAGCAAGACAGATTGCTTTGCAGCAGTATATTTAAGCTGTATAGCTTCTACACTATGTCTTGTGACAGACACTGGTAAAGTTTATGGCAGACATTTTATCTAAATATCTGTGAATCTTTGGATAGCATCTTGATAGAAAAAAGCTCTAATTTATTCTTCTAATTCACTTGTACATGAAGACATTTTATCTAAGAATTATTTTTTTGGAATAATGTGATCTTTACTCTTTGTTTATCTCATAATTGTTACCCTACAGACATGTCCAATCTAACGCAGTCATGCCTGTGTCCGGGTTGGTGGCCAGTATGAAGTCAATAAAAATTCTGATGTATAGAGCAAATATTTATGACTCATTCAGTGCAGACATTATCAGCATGACAGATATATAATGATAATCTACACATGACAAGGTTGATTTTACAAGAGTCTTTTCTAAAGGTTCTGTGTGGTCTTTTTCTTTTGTAACTGCTTTGTTTTGACACATAGTGCTCTGCTTTATGCTTTTTTTTAATGGTAATATTTCAGCATACTTTCTAATCATAAAGTTA
Source organism: Psittacus erithacus (assembly GCA_009867235.2). NCBI lineage: Eukaryota > Metazoa > Chordata > Aves > Psittaciformes > Psittacidae > Psittacus > Psittacus erithacus. Next base: position 17,061 of record WYDI02025351.1, on the reverse strand, counting down.
TCATGCCTCCTAACTAGGAACATGATTGCTCTTCTTTGACAACATCTAGAGAAAACAGTTTTTTAATCAATTTATGTAATGAACTGTATTTCATAAGCTGGCATCTGATTTATTTGAGTCTGTCTGAGTTTAATAAGCTATCCTTTTAAGTGATAGTCTTCCAATCATACGAAAAAGCCATTAAGGATTTCTGAACATAGTGATTCTGAAAGATTCTTCATGAGGATTGGGTTGGCACTTTAAATGATGTGGTGCTATAGATTGTGTATGAGAACCTTTTTAACATCTTGTCAAGCTAAAGCTGATAATTTTGCTGAATAAAGTTAATGGTGTCCCTCCTAAGAGGTACTTTTTCATCATTTTAAACAATTTGATATTCTCCCTGTGCAGTTTCTAACTATGTAACTGCAGTTTCTTTCAAGTTGCAATGAGGTACAAACAGCAGTGCAGAGAAGACTGAATGCATAGCTAAAGGGGTTTCAGTGCTCTGTGAGTGCGTGAAACTTTCCAAAAGTTTCTGAATTTACTTGAGTAAATAACACAAAGACAGAATTAGTGATACTGTAATCCAGCAGCAACTTTTGGAGTTTCTAAACTGGAAATAAATCTTGTGAAGCGGGTACTGTATGTGCTGATTACATGTGTATGCAAGTAGCTCTTCCACAATGGGTCTCAAATGTTAGAAAGGGGGACAATATGTTTATTTTTATAGCATAACTTGTAAAATGTATGCATGCAATATGTAAAAAAAAATTATTAGCAGTCATGGAAGAAGTAGCAGCTTTAATACAAAAGTAATTCACTTTCCGACTGTATTTTGCTTATGCTACAATGCAAAGCAAAGGAATCTATTAAATAATTATTTTTTTTAAATTAAGATATGTTTTCAACTTTCTTCTCAGGCATAATTTTTTACAAATACTTGCGCTCTTCAAAATGGACTTTTACAGTTTGTCTTTTATAAGTGATGCAAATTGAATCTCTGATTATAAGACAGGTTTTTGACATTTATTTCTTATTCTAGCAATGGGAGCTCTATGTTCTGCAGTATTGTGAAAGAATTGGAAGTTGTGAATGTGCAGAACATTAGATCAGTCTATGGGAAAATAGTGTCCTCTGAAACTGTTCAATCATTTTCCAGTTCTTTAAACCATGTATGATTATTGTTTCAGGAACACAGTATATCTCAGTAATATAGTTCAGTTACTTCTGTTTTTAAGTAAAAATTAATGGATGTGACTTTTTAAAAAATAGTTTACAAATTATATTGGCATAATAAAATAATAGAAAGAATGTGATTTATAATTTTTTCAGGTTGCTGTTTTTTATTTCCTGTGATCACACATGTGCTTTGGGGGACTTACTGTCGGTAAGCTGTTTATTCCCTGAAGGCACATATACACATCGAGTGTCAAGAAAATGAAGCTTAATTAGCAAAAGATGTGAATTTAAAGCTCATTAAGTTCTTGTAAGCACATTATTTCAGAAATAATTTGGCCATAGTTCTGAAGAGGATTGATCTTCTCTGAATTGTTTAGAGGTGGACTTGGAAGTGTTAGGTTTGGACTCAATCTGAACGGTCTGTTCCAACCTAAATGATTCCATGATTCTGTTCTATGACTGTTAAGGAAGCATATTTCTACTGGAATTGTGGAAGCATGTGGGGAACAGAAGAAAAAAATAAAAATAATTAGTGGTAGACCCCTACAATAACAGCTAAATATTCATAGGAGTTAGTACATCAACACTGAAAAATTACCTTTCATCGGCAATGGTAATAGTAATTTTTTATCATCTAAGGTATATGAAATTTATCCTAAACATGAACAGCCTCAAATCAGGCATATTTCCCCCTTCCCTCATTTGTGGTAGTTTTCAAAAGCTCTAGCTTCTTGATTAGCCTTGCATGTATCTTAATATTGCAAGTTCCAGTAATCAAGACAGAAGTCTTAAGAATTCCATAACATTCAGGCACAGAAATAGTATGATAATCTCTGAATCTTTAAATATGTCAACCTCCATAAAATTTCATTTAAAACAGCCAACAAAAGTATCTGAAACTGTTTTTCGTAATTTCTTTGTCCAAAACCATTTTGTGATCTAAGTGGTTCTTTTGCATCTGTCATTCACACTGAAACAATTCCTTTTCAGTACATTTTAATAGGCACTCTGTTCACAAAACCTTTATATCTTGCACTGTCAATTTTCTGTCTGTTAGGTAGGACTGAGAGGAAGGGACCAATACTATGTTCCATTCTAATCTCAGTCATCTAACTATACTCAATCTGAAATGTAAATGCTTTTACTACACTGTCTCATGCAGTTTTAACACTAAATTAATATTTCGTCATTTCCACAAGGTTGTGTATATGAGTAGCATAAAATTTGCTTAATTGCTCTTCCTTTCTCATTACTTCTATTTTTTATTTCATATTTTTAAGCCTTTTGCCTATTATTTGCATCATCTGTTTTATTATCACATTAAGTATTCCTTTGAAAGTTAAAACATTTTGCCTGCTGGAGCTGAGTTCCAAGTTTAAATTCTGCACAAGCTCAGCATTCTTTGTTGAGCTATAAAATTAAGAGTTAAAGAAAAGTGTAACTATCCATAGAAGAATGGCCCTCAGATTGCTCAATAAATGGTATTGCTGTGTGAAGAAAATCAATTTTGATTAACCAAAAAAAAAACAACCCAACAAAACCAACAACCCAAACCCAAAAGCAAGAGATTGTTCATCCTTGTTCCCTCAGATTAAGTATTTATGTCACAGAATATCCTTTTCCCTTGGAAAAATGCTGATTAAAGGTATGTTTTTTTAATCTCAAGATTTATGTATGCACTGGAGATTTGAACATCCCAACTGTCCAGTTGTCTGCTTGGAGGTAGAATATAGAACTCAGGTGTTTTTTCTTGCCACTTTTTTGTAATCCTAATGATTAATAAAGAAATAAATACTGTAGCATTATCCCTTACAATTGCTTTTTCAGGTAAAATTTAAAATAGGACATTAATGTCCACTTTTGTAACAGTTCTTTGACCTGTAATAAGATGTTGATACCGCTGATTTAAATAGGCAGAGGGGTATTCTTTTCACGTATCATGTTCAGATTGATACAAAATTGTTTCAGAAGGTCCAGTACTTATGGGAATGTGTATCCAGTTCTGCAGATCTTGAAAGTCAGTCAGTTATGTGAAGTGGCAATAGTGAGGTTGTAGAGATCAAAAAATATACTTCAGGACTTTGTATCAGTTTACGCCATCTCTTCAAACTTCTAAGACAGTCAGATTTTCTGGATTGAGTACATTGTGCCTGATAAAAAGAAGAATTAACCTACCAAGCAGGTCAGGGGTCAGGTAGGCTGTTTAAAATGAATAAACATGACAGTAAAAAAGGCAAGTGAAGGTTTAGTTACTGTATATTGAATATAACGTTAGACCATTATTAGAATGAGGGAAAAAAACAATAAGGGAATGATAATTCTCAGGTAAAGGATAAAATCTACCTTGGAAACCCTATGAATTTGGTCAAGAGGAGTACTAGGAATTCAGTTTTGGTTTTAAGTCTATCCATACAATGCAAAAGTGTTGTGATTTATTTTTTAGGTTTGTATTTTGTTGCTGTTTTGTTTTATTTTGTTTTTTGGTGGTGGTTTTTTCATTAGGTTTGTTGGAGGTTTTTTTGTGGTTTTGGGTTTTTTGGGTTTTTTTGGGTTTTTTCCTGGGAAATCATAAATTCTTTCTTCTGCATCTGTTACTGTCTCAATGAGGTGGATACTCTACTGTTGTCTCTTACCTAATTTGAAGCCATGTTACTTAAACTGTTATTAAAAAAAGCAATGACCTAGTGTAAGTCCAGATTTTTTAATCTGGAAGTAATAATACTGAAAGAAGAATCTCACTTGCTCATAAGAAGAGTGTGGTCCTTAAAGAAAGCATATTTAGTTAAAAATTCTGTGTGCTTTTTATAGTTTTTTGTGGGGTTTTGTTTGTTTGTTTTTAAATGGGAAGATGTTTTACTTGTCTTTGAGGTCTCCTGGTTAATATTTGTTTACTGTCATAGAACATACACGTTGTTGCATTGTCCAGTAGGTATATTCCCAGTGTCATAGGCACTAGCCATGTTATTTAACAACATGATATAAAGGACAAAGTATCTAATGTGAGTAGCTGTATGAAGGTGAAGAAAATTCAAGTTGCTCTAAGTTTCCACTTCTCTTTGTAATTTATGCAGAAAAAATGAGGGGTAGGCTGTGAGGGTTTTTTTGGTGCTTAGCAGGTAAGTCCTTTAAACTTCCTGGTAGAGCAGTATCTATAAAATGCAGAGGGGCAGAGCTTGTAAAATCTGTCCATTTTACCAATGCAATATCAATCGTTATGTGCTTTTCTCCCTAATAGGCAAATGAGATAATCAGAAGTTTAATGGGATTACAACAAACACCTCCACAGTACACCGGTGGTAATATCCTAATACTAAGAATATTATTGTCCTATAGATATACCCTGCAGTTGTTTCTCAGTGGGCAGCTTCCTTAATTCTACTTGTTCTGTGGGATTTTTGGAAGCAGTAATGATTTATCTTCAGCTTCAGTTTCAAGAACGTTAAAACTTCTGGAACAAAACACCACAACACCAATTTCTGTAGAAGAAATTTCTGTTAAATACACTGACTTAATAATTAGCTACTGAAGTGGACCGATTATATGATCTCGGTTGTATGCCTTTACATAATCAAATCCTTTGTGACTTAAATCACTGAATAGGGTTATTTTTTTCTCTCTTACAGGGAAAGTAAATTTAATTAAGGTGTCAGTATTACCTAATGCAAGTATTTTTTAGAGTATAACAGATTATTGCAGACAGCTTAAAAATCAAACAGCACTTGGAGGTTATTATGACTGAACTGATCCGTTGTTTAAGGATACCACAGAAATCTGTAAAAATTTTCTCCTTGGAATCCATAGCTCATAAAAATAGTAAGACGGTTTTGTTTGCGTTTAAGGGCATTGTAATGATTAACAGTAGTAATAAATCAGATTAATCAGTGCATAAATCTTAATCATATTGTTCTTGACTACAACTTTTGTTGTTCAGAATATCCAAGTTAGTAGTGATGGCTGAGCAGGTAAGACTACCGTATAAATACTGTGTTTTCCAGGGAGTTTGTAATATTTACTTAGTTTGAAAGCCTTAGACTCTGGAGTCTTTAATCACATGCATTTGAATCTAAGCACACATGTGTTCCTTCGATGCCATATTTTTCTTACAATTAAATGAATTGGTATGTAACCTTGATATTTATATTCCATATAGCTAAAAGGAGGAAGGCCTAGGTCCCTTTTGTAGGTGTTTTGGTCCATGAGTGAGAACATGTTGATTTCATAGAGTGATTGAGTGCCTGAATTCCAAATTTGCTAAAGTTGGATTCTATTACTATTTATTTTCTTTTTGTGAAAAAATAGTAATCATCTGTCTTTACTATTTTGCACATATTATATGCGATTCCAAAAAGTTTAACAGGTTTTATAACAGTCATGTAGTGAACAATTTCAGATTATTTCTTTCTTTCTATCATTTTTGTCTCAATAGCTAAGAAATCTTTCCAGCTTGGATCTGCGTCATATCACAGAACTGGACAATGAAACCGTGATGGAAATAGTAAAGAGATGCAAAAACCTTAATTCGCTCAATCTGTGTCTGAACTGGATCATTAATGACAGGTAACTTTGTTACAGGATCTAAAGCCAGTTGAGAATAATTCCTTATGGCTCAGAGGGTGGAGGAAATAAATAAAAGGAAGCAGTTTTTTCTGCATGCTTATTCTTGCTTGTTTTGGGTAAATCATCTAGGCACATATCTTATAGAGCGAATATTTCTGTTAGTGGAGAAAAGTTTAGTTATAAGTGGATGGCAGCACTAATCTGTTTCCTTTAAGTTTCATGAGAATGTTCTCTTACTCTGTGTGATTGAAATGTACAATTGCAGTTATGAGTCCCTCAGTAATTAGCCAGGATTTAAACAGATTTACATGCATGCAAACAGTAAATCATATTTTTGATTACATAAGGAAAAATAAACTGCTAGTGGGTTAAGTAGGGGAATTAATATTTTTTTTAGAAAGAAGCAAATCCTTCATGTTTTTGGCAAAGGGACTGTCTAGAATGAGGCTGAAAGAGTAAGTGGATATTACCTTAGGCTTTTCCTTTTGACCATTCGCCTCCTATCCTACTGTATTCCCTCTTTTTTTATCAAATCGGATTAAGTGAATGCACACAGATGCTGTATAGTTATATAGATGAAAAATGAGAAATATTGAGAATTGAAGAAGCGTAAGTTTCCTTTTAAAATGAGAAAATTGAGCAAAGCCACTACCTCAAGGTACACAGGAAAGAACATTTTTAATTACACTTAGCAGGTTGGTTTATTATACTTGTTCCTTAAACAAAAAGAAATAGACTGTTTTAGCAGTTTCACTTCTTCCTTGTGGTTACAGATTTCTTTCTAACATACTCTTTTCCAAATTTTCTGAGGTCTTTAAGGATGTACTAAAGCACAAGTGAGCTTAAACTTTGGTGAAAGTGTAATGTTCTAAAAATACTAAAATTAAAATTTGTTAAATAGGAAGTACCATTGAACTTTGGCTATAGCTTTGTTTAGCCTTAAGACTGTTTTTTGGTTTTGTAGGTTTAGGACAGACCCTTATCTGAACTTCACTGGTTATAAAAGCATTTAGTTGCCTCATATCTCTCTGTCTGTAGAGGCATATACGTATTTTCCTATTCAGAATCAGGCTACTCTAATGGAAAACTTTAAGCAAGTCAGAAAAAATAGTAAGAAGAATAATAATATAAATTTAAAAGACAGTCACTTTTCAGGTTTTAATTAAAGTACTTAGAAATGTTATACCTTTCTGCTTGAACATTTGAGTAGGATAGTTTGTTAAATGTGATCCAAACTGATGCCAAACAGTTCTTGAAATTACTTTACTAGAATTACTAGAATAAAAAGTATACATTTTCATTATATTGATATAACTGTTAAACTTCGTGTTGAATACAGTTAGAATTATGAAGCTTCACAAGAAAATGAAACCTTTTCCAGCAATTATAGATAACCCGATGTTGTATCTAACTTTTAGATTGCTGACTTTTGTCTCTGTAGTTCTTTCTGTTTTGTGTTTATTTCTGATCATACCTGTCAGTACTTTTCCAACATATAAAACTTGACTACAGATTTAAGTTTAATTATTTAAATTAGCTCTAGATAAAAGCAAACAAAGAGAGATTTTAGAAAATAACTGATGCATTTGTCAAATGTTATTCACAGGCAGGTATTTGGTATTTCAGGTATTCTTCCTCTTCAAAAAGTGAGATGAAGTTCTAAAAACTAGTCTTAACTGAATAAAGTTATTTCCTCTACTCCTCTTAAATGCTGAATTAGGAATTACTGAAGAGTATCTAAAAAACCATGATACATCCACTGGGCTTTAATCAATGTAGACACTAGTTCAGTAGAATATTACGAGTGTATTGTCTTTGAGGATATTATTGATCCTTCAGAAGTTCACGATTGTTCAGGTGCTTACCTTTGGTAAAAACCTAAGTTAGTTTAAACTAAATATTAATTTATTAATGACTTAAGGCAACATGAGTTTTATTTTGGGGTATTTTTTATTTCTTATTTTGGAGATTTGTAGAACATCCGGAGGTTGTTGAGAATAAGCTATGGTTGTGACTTGGAGGCAGATATGCAGTATCTGCATGGCACAGTAAAACAGTGAGTAATGTTGGTTGGTGAACTTATAGTAGTTATCACTAACTGCCATCAGAGTTTTGATCAGTCATGTGGGAAAGATAAGCATTATGTACACCTCCCTGAGCTTTCAGCAGTGATGGGAAGTCTGGTTTTGTTCTAATTATACTACTTTTCAGAATACTGGCTTTCTGTACAGTGCTTTCATGAAATATCACGGTGGATAATCCATAGTAAATGCTGTAATAAAACAGTCTTCCCATACTGTAGTGATAGAGATTTGTTAGTGAGAAGCCTATGCTGGAGGAACTTGGAAATACAGAATTCAGTGAGGATCAGGAAGTCAAAGTATGTAAGAAATTCAAAGGAAATGTGGTAAGTGGTTGGAGGCCAGACCATAAGCCTGTAAGCCAAAATATTTGTGCAGCAGCAGTGAGGAGAAAGGAGCATTTTCTCCATTGAAGAGGCTCATCTGCTTTGTTCTGCTGGGTCTCTAATGCCGCAACATTTTCTCAGGATTGGGCATCATACGTGTAGTCAGAGAGCATATAGGGAGTTCTGTGTCGTTAGTTAGCAGACCAAATTGTTAACCTGGCCTTCCATAAGTTAGAAAAGTATTTAAATGAAGTGTGTTGACTGCCTACCATGAGTTCATATGAACTCATGTAATCAGCCTTGGGAGCATCTGCTAAGGTCTGGATGTGTTTTGGGTAGAGAATACAATGCTGAAGATGATCTCAGTGGATGATTAGCTCATTGTGTTTAGTCTCAGAGCTGCTGGTGTATATGAGTGCCCCAACATTTCACCAGCAGACATGAGCATCAAAATAGTAGCTCAGCTCTTACAGTATGTTTTTTATAACATGCAGGATTAGTGAATGCTAAAATAATTCTCAGGAAAGATAAATCAATTGTCTCTTCCTGGAACTATAAGTCTCTGCATTTTAGGTGTGAAAATTATTTTAATAAAATTGCTCCTAAAAATGTATATAAAGCTGTCGCCATGCTTCTGTATTTTTGCAGAGGCAGAAATGTTTGTTTTATGTATGGCGACTACAAGTGCTAATACAGCATTTTTGTTTTTATCACCTTTGACCTGACTGAGGTGGAAATGTGCTTCAGGAGCTGTGATTCTTATTCCTGTCATTTTGTATAATCTGGACTTGGGGATATAGTAGGGCCTGCCAGAAAAGTAACTGTACTTTTATATAGTATTTGTTATGAATCATTTTAAGTGAATACTAGCATTTCTTAATTCTAATTTAATTTCATCTTTTCAGTGTTATCTGAAAGATGATCTCCTTTGAGTTGTCTGCGTATTTATCAGGTATTTAGTCAGCTACATTAGAAACTTGAACTGCATAAAAAGCTATATAATATAACTCAAATTAATTTTACTTTTAAAATTACGCTTTTGAATATCATAGTTTTTAATTAAATTTATAAAAAAATTTGCTTTACCCTGCAGATGTGTTTTGTAAAATGGTTCAAGGCTGGCTTGTACATTTCAAAATAAAGCATAGAACTTGGACAGAGATAATTAGCAAACTTTGGTAAATGATCTCCTTAAAATTCTGGTCTTTTTTCTTTTTAAGTGATTACGAAAAAATAATCCTTTGTTATTAGTCCAGAGTGGTGGGTTAATGTTGGCTAGCTGCCTGATGCCCATCCAGCTGCTCTTGTCTGTCCCCTCAGCCAGCAGGACAGAAGGAGAAAATAAAATGGAAAACTCCATAGGTTGATAAAGGCAGGGAGGTCACTCACCAGTTACTGTTATGGGCAAAACAGGCTTGACTTAGGGAAGATTAATTTATTGACAATTTAAAACATAGTAGAATAGTCAGTGGGGAAAAAAGGGCAAAACCAGACCACCTTCCCTCACCCTTCCCTTTGTCCAGTCTCAGCTTTAATCCTTCATTCCCTGCTAGTTTACTTCCTCCCCCTGAATGACCCACATTGGAGAAGGTCATGAAAACTGTCTCCTGTGGGAGGAACCACATGCTGGGGTGTTACAGTCAGTATACCATGACTCCTGTCTGCTGCTCCTTTCTCCTCACAGTTTCATCTGCTCTGATGTGGGCTCTGCATGCTTCACATTTCCTTTAGGAGTACTCGTCTGCCTTGGAACTGGCTTCTCCACTTGCTGTAGAGTAGGTATCTGCTTCAGTGCAATGAAGTGCCTCCACCTCCAGCTTCCGTGACCATGTTCTTTGTACTGCTGTTTGACATGCTGTTTGTATTCCCTTCCCCTGTGTTTGGTGTGCTTTGCTTTAGAATGATTTTGCCATTTTTAAAGACGCTTTCCCTGAGGAGCTCAGCTGTGTCCAAACAGGGCAGCCCCAACCATCCTGCAGACCACCCTGCCAGCACGTTGGCATCTGCACTCAGTGGTTTTCATTTCATAGCTAAGAAGAGGTTTCCGCGGGTCAGGTTTTATCCTTAAAATGTGAAGTTGCATGATTCTTACAGTGATCATTAAAACAAGTGTTCATAATTCCTCTTATTGCACAATACTGTGTGAGAATGACATCATAGATACCCAGGAATGTGAGATGAATTTCTTGTGGAATCTAGCTGTGGCTGCACATTTTTGCTATTCTGTGTAACTTTGTTTTAAATGTTATGTAACTTCACAGTCCTGTCTGCATGTGGTTTGAAAAAAAAAAATGGGGTATTGTTCCATACAATCCCCATTATCCTTGGCAGAGTTAGTAGCCCTTTCAGCTTCCATTTATAAGCCCTGAACCGGCTTTATGAAGGCTTCTGAGAACAGTTTCTTTGGCATTGTTATAGAAGGAATTATTTCTTGCTAACAATTGATTGGAACAGATCATTCTCATAATGTCTGCAGAGTTTAACCAATGATAAAAATTAGAATGTATTTTCTATAATCCAGTGTAACTGTCCATTTATTGATGTTTTAGCCTGCTATATCTATTTCTATGATGGTATTAAACTAAATATTTTTAGGAATGATTTTCTGGTTGAAATCGATGTTACTGGAAAGAGTAAAACTTTCAGCCTATTGTCTTGATTTGCTGCCCTTTTATCTTTCTTTGCATACTTGAGAAGTGGGAAAAATAGTCCACTGTTGTCACACTGCCGAAATGTATGATAAATGAAGCTCTCTAAATAGTGAAAATATGAAAAGGGTGATTAAGTCTGACAATTCTCATGTAAAAAAACTCGAGATGATAAATATCTCCTGTGATTAGTTATTAATTTAGTGCAAGGGACTAGCATCAGCCTGAACAATTTTATGAGTTGTGGCATAAAAAAAATAAATTGGAAGATAGGTATGCACTTGTCAAGCCAAAGGAGAAATTTCTTAGAGTTGATTGCTAATAATTAAAAATGGCAGACTTGACACAGATGTGGCTTGACTATTTTCTGTCTGACATTCCTTACAGAAATTAAGAAACTGTAATGTTCCCCGAAGGCATGGAAATGGCAGTGTGCTGTAAATCTGAGTCCTTAGTGCATCAAGAAAATGGAAAGGTTTTGTATATATATCATTTCTGCACAGGTAAAATATTTGCAGTGTTATAATTTGAAGTAGTGCAGAAAAGTAAAAATTCCAGCCTATTAGAGCTTAGAATAGAAGGTGTAATCCTTAACTGCAGTTACGGTGCATTCTAAGGTTACAGCCTGTAATTCACCATGCAGTCAGAATAGACACAGTACTTGGGGAGAGGAAAAAGAGAAGAAGGGGTGGCTGTCTCGGTGGTTTACTGCAGTGACTATGTTGCTTAGAGTCTATCAGTATATCCATTAGAAATAGTATTTGAAAGGCACATAACCATGTTCTGAATTTGCTTTAGGCTGTTCCTTGCTGCATGGGTTATAAGCTGAAATTGAAAATAATGCAGTAAGTTTGGTGTTTTGTTGTTTGTTTTTTTGTTTTTTTTTCTTTGGAGGTGAGCTTAAGACCCATGTTATTGGTGCGATTATGCCATCATAAGCCAGGAAATGTGTCAGAGGGTATATGTTAATTGCCTTCAATATGCTGAATTTTGTGTGGTGTTAATTGTGGTTCATTTTGTGCTTTCGAAATTCAAGGTTAACTTGTAAGTACTGGCTCTTAAAGGAGTTGAAAAATTAATGTACTTCTGAGAAGCTGTAGTAAGCTTGAAGAGGAAGTCAGTAATGAAATCGAAGCTGAGTTGACAGGATGAATAACTAGGTAGTTCTTGGATTAGCAGTAATAATGTAATGAGGAAAGTAAGTAGTAACTTAAAACAGAAAGTGCTGATCATGGTGATGCCTGTAGGATATAGGCAGTGAACAAGTGAGTTACACAAAGAAAAAAAAAAAAAGCTGAGCTATTTGGATTGGAGTTTCATTAACTTCTTTGCATACCCTGTGATTATGATCTGCTGATTTTCAGAACTGTGGACTGAGATGTCCCACAATCCACACATCTAGCTTTTATTCTCCTGAAGTGAGGAAGATACTGATAAATACTCACCTCTGTGTGCCAGAAGGGAGCTGCAACTCCACCAGGCTGTACAGCTAACTTTCAGAGGGGCTGAGTGTTTCCAGGCCTTGGAGTTCCAATCTGACCACTTATTAAAAATAACCTGCCTTTTTCACTGGAAACCATTTTCCTAATCTGGAGAACGTTTTCTGGCACTGTGCCACACCTAGAGTGCTGTGTCCAGTTTTGGGATCCAGAGCACAAAAGAAACGTGGACCTACTGGAGAGTCCAGCAAAAAGCCATAAATATGATCAGAAGACTTGAGCAGCTCTCCAGTGAAGACATGCTGAGAGAGCTAAGACTGTTCAGCCTGGAGAAGGCTCAGGGGGCTATCATCAATGTGGATAAATACCTGCAGGGAGGGTGCAAAGAACCACCAGATTTTTAGGTGATGCCCAGTGGATTTATCAGAAAAAGAGCATACTGGTTTGGAAGAGTACTGAAATAAATCTGGTTTTCACAATACAAACAGGAGACAAAAGGCCTTTTATAGTTCTTAGTTAATTTTACTCTTGTTATATAATACAAAATACATTGATTCAGACATTTTCAGCATGTTTATAAATAACATAGGATCTAACTAACTTAATTTTACATGTTTCTGTGACTGAGAAGATGCCTGCTTTTATAATTCATAATAAAAAGCTCAGTTTAAATACACACTTCCCTACTGGAATCTTTTCAGGTAAAGTTTACTTGCAAAGTCTAGATACCATCCTATTGTAGAAGTTGCTTTTCCATCCTGATCTCAGCAGCTGTCCATCAACGGGGCATAAAATAAGCTTGTTAGGCCGAGCAGTATAACAAATGTTACTAAGCAAGGCCCATGTGATGGCATTGAAATATTCATGCGGTCTTTCCAGGTGCTGAAAGTAGTTTCCTACTGTGAATAAAGTACATAAAGCAGAAAGTCTCACCTTCAGAATTTTGTAGCTCTTGTTGTTTACAATATATATATTTCTTCTGACTGACAGTTTTCAGTGCTTTCCTTTTCTATAAATCTGTATGCAGTGATTGTGATTTTTTTAAAAGTAATCCTTTAAATTTTGCCATATGTAGGCTATATGGAGAGAATGCCTTTCCTAAGGTGCCTGATGGAGACAGATTTGATAGATATCTTGTTACTTTTGTATTTCAAAAACTGCAGAAAAAACTAAAATGGTTAAATAGTTTGGTTAAAAAATCAGATTATTAATAGTGTATTACTTGTGTTTACTGATACATGACCCCACTCCCTAAAACTAGTTTATAGAAGTGTGAAGCTTAGTCATTGACTCTTCTCATAGAAATATATGTAAATTCAATTTCTGGGTTCTGAGAATGTTTAAAACTTTGAGTTAGTACGACAAAAATGCAGTTGATCATTTAGACTTTAAGGAAAGCATTTGTCTAATCTATAATGCAAACTGTAGTCCCATTTTTACTTTCAGGCATATCAGTTAAATATTGGCCAGCTGAATTTGGTTTAAAAAGTTTGTGCCATCCTTTAGTATTTCAACAGGGGAAAATTGAAACATGCTTTCACAGGTTTTCTTCCATTAGTAGTCTTCTGGCCTGGGAGACTGTGGCAGGAATTTAAAATGGTATTGGATGCCCCTGAGAGAACCAAACACAAACATTCTGCACAACGTAGTCGTGCTTAGTGGTCTCCATTTGGATTGTTTTCCTGCATATTTCTGGTCTCATTGTTGATAGCAGTAAAGCAGAATTGGGAGGTTTTTTTATAGCTTGGAGTTGACTGTAATGGACATTGCTGGTTTTGCAGAATAGCAATAGTACCTTAGAAATTTCAGGTTACTTTTAACCCTCAATTCATCATTAAAACACAAAAATCCATTTCATTTTAGCACTTTATAAACTTCCAGGGTAAAATAATGGTTTTTTTAAAAATTAGCTTTGGAATTCAAAAGAAGAGAATTGAAATACAGCTAAAACCTAGCTTTACTAGTAATGTTTTACTTTTCCAAACATTGGTTGGAAACCAAGGCTAGATAGATGCCGTTTGCTGTATCAATTAATTTTTACAAATCATTTAATGATAATTTCTGCTGCTTAGTGAATTGCAGTCTACATGAATTACACTTCAGAAAGTGAGTGTAATACAGAAGTATTCTGTAGACAGCTGTCGTGGTTTAGGCCCAGCCTGTCACTCAGAAACCATGCAGCTGTTTGCTCAGTCTCCCCATTTCCTCCCCCTGCTCCCAGAGGGATGGGGAGGAGAATTGAAAGAATACAACTCCCATGGGTTGAGTTAAGAACAGTCCAGTAACTAAGGTATAACACAAACCACTGCTGCTACCACCAATAATAACAATGATAAGGGGAATAACAAGGGAAGAGAATACAACCGCTCACCACCTGCCGACTGACACCCAGCCTGACCCCAGCAGTGATCTAGCCCTTCCGAGTAACTGCCCCCAGTTTATATACGGGGCATGATGTGCTGTGGTATGGGATACCTCTTTGGCTAGTTTGAGTCAGGTGTCCTGTCTCTGCTTCCTCCCAGCTTCCCCTCCTCCATGGCAGAGCATGAAGCTCAGAAAGTCCTTGGTCAGAGTAAACATTACTGAGCAGCAACTAAAAGCATTGGTGTTATCAGCGCTGTTCCCAGGCTGAAAGTCATAAACACAGCACTGTATCAGCTACTAAGAAGGAGAAAAATGGCTGCTACTGCTGAACCCAGGACAACAATTCATCAGAATAACCTCTTCTCTATTCCCTCATCTCTTTACCTGTAGTGCTAAACAATTGTTTTAAGCATGTGCTATTAGGAAAAAGATTAAAGTTCTAACTATGATATTCTTGTGTCATTGTCACCTTAAAAAATGTGGTTATTTTAGTTATAGTTGATATACCAAATATATATTGTAATTTCTCATGAACAGTCATGGGTAATTTGATTAATGCGTAGCAGAAAGATCAGACTATATTAATTTTTTGTCATCTCACTGTTGGCTTCACGCAGTACCTGCAGAGAAGAGGAAGGAGTAATGAAAAATGAGGATGCGGTTCTAATACTGAATTGTTCAATGTAAAATTCAACTGTGTGGAATCTCTAGTCCTTTTCGATGTACACAGGTGGTTTATATTGTGTCTATATAAAATTAGATACTTATTTTACTACTTACTAAACAGGGGTTCAGTGTGAGTCAAAGGATAAGTGAAAGTGTGAATTGTCAAAAAAATCTTTTATTATGGTAATAGTGAAGGACGCAAATGTTCATTGAGGACACAGTATTTGGAAGATTGGGTGTAGAGTATTTGTTACATATTTATCACTTTTCATTATTGTGTATGATTTAAGGCAGTTTTTTTCATTCCAGCCTTCATGAATGTAAGTGTAAAATGCTGTTCTGCTGTAACATCAGCATGAAAAGGTGATTGAGAATCCCATACTTTGCTTTTTAGTTAACATGTGTGAAAAACGATAGTGGTGATGATTTGTCTAATTGCTCTACTGTAGTTACAGTTATAGAGAAAAGGTCAATCTAGTCATTGTCAGTTAAACTACAAAAGAAAACATGTTTATAGCCCTGAAGAACCATTATGTCAATTTTATGCTGCTCATCAGTGCATAACACATTTACTTGGATATATAAATCTTATCTTTCTTGAAATTACAGCAGACTTGGTCTATTACAGGCACTTGGTGCTGCTGAGTCAAGATAAACTTAAGTATTGTCTGTTAATTGCACATTCTTTCATTGTCCCATGTTTCCAAGATTTGTGTACAATAAACCTGGGTACTTTAATGAGTAGAAATGGATGTGCCAGATTGCAGTTTGCACCTTCTGTTTTTACATAGTTAAAATAGTGTGTGTGACACGACAAAATCTGGAGTTTGTAGCTGCTGTCGTTGTTGGCATCAACTTCAACAAATGATATGGGGATACTTGTTAAAATTGCAAATACTCTGTTTTAGGTACATTCTGTGCACCTTGGGAAGGTTTAGTATCTCCTGTGGGTACTATTGTAGGGAACACTTTGTAAGGACTTTGTGTAGTATGGTTACTCTTAAGTGATAAGAGACAAGGTAATGAGCAAGCATGAAAAAGTACAGCAACTGTGTGGATACAAATATTAAGTGAAACTCTGGTCCTTGTGATTGGCTAGTAGTCATTTTATCTTTCTGTCCTGTATTCTAGTATGATAAACGGCATGACCCTTTTCTGGTGTGTTCCTTCTCTTTTTTACTTTGTTAATTGTTTGTGGGAAGAGTTGTATCACCTATGAGCATATTCAGGCATAATGAACAATGCCACTTCAAGCAATGCTGTTTCTGCACTTCTGCCTGTTACCTGCAGTGGCAATACCATCTCCATATTGGTTGTGCTCGCTGCTGCAGCCACCTCTGACTTAATCAAGATCAGGTGTGTATGGGTGGACAGTATACAATGAGTTTGCTGTGCTCTGCGGCTTTAGGGAGCAATTATGACTTTTTTTTTTTCTTTTTTTTTCATCTCATGTTGTTCTGCCAGATCAAGCTTAGGTGTTGTGGTTTAAGCCCTGCCACGCAGCCCATTTGCTCACTCCTCCCATTCCTCCCTCAGTTCCCGGAGGGATGGGGAGGAGAATCGAAAGAATGCAACTTCCACAGGTTGAGATAAGAACAGTCCAGTAACTAAGGTATAACATAAACCACTACTGCTACCACCAATGATAAAAATGATAAGGGAAATAACAAGAGAAGAGAATACAATGGCTCACCACCCACTGACACGCAGCCCTACCCCCAGCAGTAATCTAGCCTTTCCGGGTGTGGGGAAGCAGCACGGTAAAGAGTTAACAAATGGACTCAGGCCTCCAGGCCTTATCACCCTGGTTGGGCCGGAG
>WYDI02025350.1:0-23135 GCA_009867235.2 Psittacus erithacus | reverse complement strand
CTCCTCTGGACTCGCTCCAACAGCTCCACATCCCTCTTGTGTTGTTGCCCCAGAGCTGGATCAGGACTGCAGGGGGGGTCTCCCCAGAGTGCAGCAGAGGGGGAGAATCCTCTCCCTCCCCTGCTGCTCACGCTCTGGGGATGCAGCCCCACTTACCCAGTGGATTACAAGTCCAGTCAGAAACTAGCTAGAAACCCTGCCAGCAAAAGCATGTGGAGGGCACAGCTCTTCATTTTGGAGGACAATTTAACCACAACAAGGGAGATGTCTCACCAAGCAAGCAACAAACTGAAGCTGTGTTGGCAGTAATGTGCACCCAGGTTCAGAGACAGCATAGACAGTCCTAGCACCCAATCTATATTTGCACAAGAGAAACCAGCACAGCTCAGCAGACCAGGAGCTGAACACCCTCAGATTCTGTCCAACTCCAATCTGGATCCAGTTCCCCTGAGCAGCCCTTTATGTGATTTGAAAACAGTGTCAGAAGCCACCTCAGGCACCGAGCCGAAACCCTCTGGGCTGCTAGGGTAGAGGCTCTGCCACCCACAGCAGTGCTTGGGAAAAGGGAGAGTGAGGCAGGTCTGGAGACACCAACAGTGTGCCTTAAAAGGCAAGAACTCCTCTAGGTTTGCTGCCAGAACCAGTGTTGTACCATCAGCTGGTTACGAAACCTCTCCCAGCGAAGCAGGGATCTGTGTCCTGTTCACAGACAAGACTGTGCAGAGAAAACCCAGGAGAAAAGCCACAACTGGTGAGCATCCTGCTCTCTTCATGCCACAGCACCGTGGCAGGATGGAGGATAGCCTTCCCCTTCCAGGAGTTAAGGCTCCTCCAGCTTCATTATGAACCACCAGCCCTGTGGGACATCACCCGTTAACTCTCTCATGACCAAGCCCTACAGGGATGATAAAGAGTTCTCACTACTTGGTGCAATCATTGCAATCATCAAATCATAGAATCAAACAGGTTGGAAAAGACCTTTAAGATTATCAAGCCCAACTGTTCCCCCAGCATTGCCAAGGCCACCACTAAACCATGTCACTGAAGACCTCGTCTACATGTTTTTCCAGTCAAGTAGTTTAAAGTAGCCACCAGGTTCAGAACCAGCAGCTTGTGCTTGCTGCTCAGCTTCTCCAGATCCCACACACACATTTTCCTGCTACTGAGTGCCTTGGTTTGAAAAGTTTAAAGTCTTTAAGGTAGTTGTAAAATTGTGGTTTATGGTATTTAATGCTAAGCTCACTTTTGGAATTTAAGCGAAGAAAGCCTATTCATACCCCCTTTTCATCTCCCATCTCTCCCAGTAATCAACCTCGTAATGTTTAACTTCCGGGGCTTTTGGCTTGGAGGAACGGCCGGCAGCGCAGCGGAAGGAGGCAGATGAGTGGGCCAAGGGGAGCCTCTAGTGGCCACGCGCTCTGCAGCGACCCTGCAACCCGGCAGCGCAGAGCTGGCTCGAAACCAGACTGAGAATCGCTCCCACAGGCTCAGCAATCCCCCTTTCCCACATGGCATTGCCTTACAGCACAGCTCTGCTCTTGGGAACAGCCGTGTACAGGAGGCCCCGCGTTGTTTATCAGGCGTGTATGTGTTGGTTTTATTTTGCTTTTGCCTGGCAGGATTTTCACTCAAACCCCAAGAATTTCACCTTTAAGTTCCTTGGTCATTGTGTGCGGGCATGTTCCAAAGGCTCAGAGTATCCTGGTATCCTCCACCTACAACCAATACATTCCTGTAGTTCTCACAAGTCTTACATTTAAGTTTCAGGCATTGGCAAAGCCTTGGCTTAAGTAACAGAAACAGTGGTTGAAACCTGCACTGCTAACTAGAAACACACATTTGAACCAAAAAGCAATCCCCGCTGTTCTCAGGGACACAGGCAAGGAAGAGATCTGGGTTAAAACCAAGCCACCAAGAGGTACAAAAATCCTAGTTTTAAACAAGCCGCTCCCTGGCAGAGCTGCCTCCTGCAGCCACAGCCCCACGGGTGCTGGCACAAGTGCCAGGGCTGATGGTGAGTCGGTGACAGCATTTAGATGCAGAGGATGCAATGGTACTGCTGGTTTGATCTACAATTTACCAGTGCTGGTGGTCAAAAGACACCTCTAAGCTCCATTTCACAGAATCATAGACTCACAGAATCCCAGACTGGTTTGGGTTGGAAGGGACCTTAAAGCTCATCCAGTTCCAACCCCCTGCCACAGGTAAGTTGCCACTAGACCAGGTTGCTCCAAGCCCCATCCAATCTGACCTTAAACACTGCTGGGGATGGGCATTTTCAGCCCAAGCTGGGCTGGGGCTAAACATGCTCTCTGGTCCTACCAAAGGGATAAAAGCTTATTTCAGAATCTACCAATCTAAGTTTTTTCACAGTCAGTTTGGTATGTCATCTTGGTGGAATCCTTGTGAGGTTTCTTCAAATGGTCAGAAACTGTAAAATTGCTTCACTGCAATGAGGAGTTCATGTGAGAGAACATATGCCCCAAGGTTTATGTCTCAGTCTCAACATGCCTTTTGCTATGAGGTCTACAGGAAGCAAAATAACAGAATGAAGGAGAGTCAGTAGCCTCCACAGTCAAACATGTTTTAATACAGTCCAAGATTCTGCACAGTGACAAAAATACCATTGACATATGGCAGTAATTCTCATGACAGGGTGGAAAACCAATTCAGCAGCACAACTCCACTCATGTGAAGACAAATATCACCCCAAATACTGTGCACACTCATCTCAACTACTAAAAGTCTGAAATTCATGACAGGCAGAAAGGCATCTCACCATTAACAGCCAGGTGCCCAGGCCTCTGACCTACCCAACAATCACACTAGATGTGGACTGCAGGAGCCAGCCCTCGGTCCCCACTGGACATGGCAGCACTGTCTATGATGGGCAAAGAAGATCACTCCCCATTAGAAATAAGGATGGATTTCCAAGGACAAAGTACACAATTTCAATGCACATGCACCCCAGCAGTTGATCGATCTGCAAGTGCCACCTGGCCATGGCTAAACACAGATATCATTGACATGAACTTGGACTCTTCAGAGAGCAGCGCTGCCGCCCCTCCGATTTCTGTTATCCCCACACAGAGGAGACTGGAGTTTCCCCCTTGCCCTTGGTAACTGGCTTCTATTAACAGGAGGCTGCTTAACGCTTTGTCTGAAAAGGGAGCATGTCAAAGTGCATGATCTGTAGAAATGACACTTTGGGTGCAGCGATGAAGTCTGTCCAGTCTCGCTGAGAGATGGGAAAAGTTCTGTGGCGTGGAAACAGTTCAGATGCCATTTACAATAAATCAGTTTCTGATGTCAGGAGTTTCTGGCCTTTTCTGCCTTCAAAACATTACAAAGCAAAAATGGCTTCTCAGGAAAGCAAACGCTCTCCTGCAGGACTGCAGGAGCTAATACTGTCACTGCTGCCAGTAGGACTACAAACAAGGACTACAAACAGCTATTCCCAGTTACAAGGTGACTAAAGCACTTCACTGGGATACTTGAGATAACATGAACTTTCTGACAAGGTGCCCATTGTAATTGTTTTCTTAAAAACCAGTTTGTGGTCTCCACCTCAAAGAGTTCTGCATGTTACACAAATGCTTGGCTTAATTACCTGAACTTTGATATGCACTTGGTCAGTGACAACTGTTAACTATAGACAGAAAATAACTGAAAAGAGACCTCTGTTCCTCTAAGATGTTTCACAACCATAATGGGGATTTGCACAAGAAAAGGAATATCCATTTTCACTGAACAGAAGGATTGTGTGAAGGTAACACAGCATCCTACAATTCCTCTTGCTAAAGAAATGAATTAAACCACACATACTAGTGCTGCAGGATGCCTGCAGCAGGGGAGCGTTGTATCAAATTAAACCATCCCTGTGACGTGTGCCTTACAACTGATATGAATCCCAACAGGCAGCAGGAGGAGGATCACCCATGAACCCTTTTACTCCCTGCTGGGATTTGCAAACTCATAGAGGTCACTGCTCATTGGGCTCAGTGTGTGCCCCAAGCACACAGAGAGACATCGTGAGGTAATGTCTTACTTTAGAATGAAGATTTACCTTTAAGACCCGTGTGACAGATTGGTTGGCTCTCTAGATAAGCTGCCAAAAAGGGCTATTTTGTGGACCTTTGCTGCTTGGGGATCAGAAGTTCGACTGATCTGGCACAAGGGAAGCTGACTTAAAGCCTGTGACTGACTTGTGAAAGACACCCAGGCCTCAGCTGCCCAAACTTCACTTGTTTTCAGAACTGCCCCTTGGATCCTCACTGAATTTCTGAGCAACCAGGAGTTATTTCTGATTTCAAACACCCAAACCCCTGCGTGCAGGGAAAGGAGCAGCGTTTCTCAGATATGGCCTAAGGCATGGTACAGCACTCAGGTTTCACTGACATAGCTGCATCCCACAGAGATGGGGAGAGAAAACCCCATCATCACTGCCAGCTGCAGGAGATATTTTCCATATAAAACCTACTCATTCCGAGTATAACAATGAACTACCCCAAGTCCTGCCAATAGCTTGAAGGAATCCGAGAAGTTAACAAGCTGAAAATTAATGCTATTGTGTTTGGGGTTTTCAAGGGCACCTCAGACAAGCTCCACAGAGAGGAGATACAGACAAACCTGAAATCCCACCGCCATGGAAGAGACTCCACTAAATGGGCTACATTCTCTGTTTTATTCCTTATGTCTGAGGAAGCTTGCAGGGCGCTAGCAAGTGCAAAGTGATACAGCTAGCTTTGAAAATATAACAGAAGGCAACATCAGCCAGTATTTGTAAAAAGTCAGATATGACTGTTTGAGTTCTTCCCTATCAAAATACATTAAATGTAACTGAATTATACCTTGCAGATCAGTTAAACTTATGGTAAACCTCTGAAAAGACAGCTGGACGGAACTCACCCAGTGGGAAAGAAAGAGGCCGAGTGCTGACTCAAACAGGGTGAAATAATCTAACTGCAAATATATGCGGTGCAAAAGACACCTTAAATTGTTATACATGCAGTTTAATGTTTCAAAGAGCTATTTTGACAAAAGTTTAAAATGGCACCTGAAGAAGAAAATCACATTTTTCGCCAAGTTTGTTCAAGTGCTTCACGAAAGGCAACACTTTACCAAGGTACTTGGTGTTTTCACTGATTAAACAAGCCAACACAAGACTCACACCATCCTTCAACACTGACATGACCCTGTCCAGCCTCACTGAGATTTTATCACTATAAATGAACTTCAAGTAATCACATTTCCCCTACTCTAAAGCAATTTTTTAGGCTGAACTGCTGAAGGAAAAAAAAAAAAATAATTCTACCTTCCCTTCATTTTACCTGTGGCGGTACTAGCAAATTATTCACTGAAGCTTTGAGAGCATCCTGCTGTACGCTCTGGACTACCACCGATGTTTATGGACTTGTGCTTTGGGTAGGAGTTGTCCTACAGCAGATACCACAAGTTTTAAATGAAGACAGAGCTGTTACCTACAGACATCCCATGCCCCAGGCATGCTTGAGAGAGCTGTATGAACTCTCAGGAATGAGCAAAAGCCTCTTTGCATCATTGAAAACCTGCCGGAACATTGATGCCATAGAAGTGTTATCTTTTTCAGGATACCATCACCGGGAACACTCAGGATATGGAGAAACAGTGTCACCTAGAGTTCTCTGCGGAAGCTTGTCCACTCCCAGAACATTACACAGTGGATTTCCCTCCCATCTCCCTTCATTTACTTGTGGCGAGAGCATTAAGCTTCTGTACCACAACGTCTAATTCCCCAAACACGTATGGATATCAGCAGTTATTCTCAGATTTAAAGCTCCATCTCAGCTTCCAGGAAAGATGAAAAAGGGAAGTTTCTGAGCACTGCTCTGGCTTTCAGCTGCCTGGTACATTAGTCAGTCTGAAGTCACTATACTGATATGGAATAGGAATGTAAACAAAATCAAGCCTTCGAGATATGGCTGTCCAGTCTGAATGCCCTTCTCAGAAGCAGACTTTTCAAACAGATGCAACTGGAATGTGTCAAGGTTTCAGGTACAAGACAAAGGACAACGAGCAATCATGGTTCTTGTGGGAATTGAGGGCTTTCAGAAATAACAAAATGCTGCTGATTTGTCTGCACAATCCCTACTTATAGTAGGGCAGTGATTTCATGAGGTACTGCTCTACATCAAATCTGAGGTCATCAGTGTTCCCTGTGAGCAGACATTTGATAGTACTGGCTCAAGGCAGGTACTGGTGCCAGTGGCACATAGCCACAGTACACCTCAGCCAGCTCCGGGCCTCTGAAGAGTTGCATCAGACTACAAACCTACCCTTTTGATAAGGACTTGTATCCATTTAGGATGGTTTAAAATCATTATATTTTCATTTTATCTATTAACGGGACCTGAATCCAGATCTTTAGAGATAAAGAGCAAAGGAGTTAATCAGATACATTACTTCACCTTGACCTGTCTTAAACAAAAAAAGAGTAAACAACTAAGCCCTGCACTCAAGTGCACCACCTAGTAATGGCTAAAAACCACTGACCCCAGCAGCAATTGTGTTCTAACTTGGCTCCTGCATTAGCATTTGCCTTGGGAATCCTAGATCAACTGAAAAAACTTGTTGATTAATGACAGTCAACCATTCATGGTGTCTAAGAAGCCCCACACCTCCAAGAGAGAGATCTGGAAGCTTTCAGAGCACAATGGCTGATTATTGAATGTATTGCAGTGGCTGGTTCTTCCATGGTTCAGATCTGCATCAAGGTAAAGAGCCTGGCCATCACCACCTCCTGCAAGAAGACAAAGACAAGTGTAAGCAGGTCTCTGCACTTCTTAGCATGCAAAACTGCTGTAACAAAAAAAGACTTAAGTGCTTTTCTCATGGGAACAACTGGAAGCCCCAAGTGATGTTTGCATGCCATCTCAGCTGTAACAGGTATGATCCAATGCGCAGCTTTTATGCAATGCACACCATCAGAACTGGATTTTTTTTTTTAATCGAAAAAAAACCCCAATCAGTAATGCAAGTCAATAAGAACAAGACTCAAATGCCTGTGTTTCAGACTTGTTTTTCAGTGCTGGAGGATACTGGAAATTACAAACTGCGTATTTTCCCTCCAGGAAAGAAAAAAAGAATTGTGTTGGCAGTCAAAAATCAAAGGTGGGAGAAGAACAAAATCAGTAAGTGACAGCACAGGCTTAGCCTTCTAAATTACTGCAAACCACATCAGAGTTGATTAGAGCACGTGCTGCTAAATGGGAAATCAGCCAACATTTGATGTTAGAGGAGATCAGCAGGCTAGGTGGTGTTTCAACAAGTGTCAAGTAAAGCTTTTTGGGAAAAGGACAACTACGATTTTATATCCGTTCCTTGTAAATCTCATTTAGGTGACCACATTCCTAAGCAGGCTTTTGCCAAAGTCAGCAGCACCACAGATCCAACAAAGTTCCAGAAGTATGAACATGTTCTATAGCTTACCCTATGTTTCAAAAGCTTCAGGGCAAAGTAAGTTCGCCTTCAAAAAACTATTTCTCATCATGAATTAGGCAGTGTGAAGGTACAGCTCTGCCCGGAGCTATGAGTTACTATCTTCCTCTAAAGTTCCTGATATGCAAGTTTTCCCACAGAAAATTTCTGTTGGGTAATAATACCAGGTTTTGGCCACTTTTATCTCTAACTGTAGTGATCTGAATTACACATATGGCAAATACAGGTGAATTCTTGTATCTAAGGTAAGAGCTGGTAGGACATATTCTCAAATTCTTACACTGACTTACCTATAATGATGCATTCGCTGCTGCCAGCCATGAACATGGAGGCTGTTTTGGAAGGCAAATTGAAGTGCCGAGCTGATAAGAAAGGAGAAAGGTGATCTGAGGAGTGTGATGGGGCACCGCTGGAAGACAGAGTGCTGGAACTTGGTGAGGTATGATTTTCTGTCTCTGACCCAGGCTTGGCCAGTTCTGGGTGTTTTATGATCACCCACTCGTAACGTTCCACTTCTGGCTTCAGCTGCATAAGGGCAGAGAAAACCAACACTTTAGTTAGTGCACATGCATCACACAGAGAGCTCTGCACAGCAAAGTACGCTCAAGCCCCTCAGACTCCACTCGCACAATTAGTAGTAAAGACTGGATCAAACTGGGATCCCTCACCCCTGGCAGCGTTCAAGGCCAGGTTGGATGGAGCTCGGAGCAACCTGTTGTAGTGAAAGGTACCTCTACCTGTGGCAGGGGGCTGGAACTAGAGGAGCTCTAAGGTCCCTTCCAAACCAGTCTGGGATTCCATGAAACTGCCTTTTAGGGCAGATTTTTTTCTGCTCTTTATACCTTTGTTTTTTAGGTGACTGAAGGCATGAGGCAGTGTTTTCTAAGCTACCTTATCACATCTCTTAAGAAACCATTCTGTGCAAGGGAAGAAAAAGAGTTACAGAAACCTGAGAAGATTTTCTCCTTCATGTTAGGAGTTCAGGAGACTTTGCAAACTAGGAGGGCATAGAATCCAGCCTCTTCAAGTGGAAGGGAAATAAGAGTTACTCACACCATTACAGCAGCTCTGCTGTGCTTCTGGGTAATTCGATGAAATTTTACTCACCCTAAACACAAAGCATTCCCCAGTTCCAAAGAAACTCAGCTTGCTCCCTCCTCGCCTGCGCTCGCTCCAGTCGGTGGACAGATAAGCACCACAGACCTAGCACAAACAGCTTGATCGTGAGGCTTTTACTGAAGGAGAAAGTCTGGTAAACCAACTGATACAAATGTTTTAGAGTCCAGAACTGAAGGTTTGATTTTTAGCTTGATGTTCAAAACCTCTGTATCAGTGGATTAAGGCAGCACAAGTACTTGTATCTAAAGATAGATTTAAACTGCTTTAATCCACTGGTGGGTACCCTTAAATCCCAAGAGTTTTATAAATTATTTCATACCTCTGAGGCCTTAAAGGAGAAATGATCTACCATAATGCCAGGTATCAAACCACAAATGACTCCAAACTTGTAAGGCCTGACTCGTACTTCCTCAGTTTGGCGTCCAAAGCAACAGTATTGCCACAAGTTACGGTATGAGCTGTTCTGCCTGAATATTTTCTGGTCATAAAAAGCAGTCCTGGCTTTCTCCAAATTGGAGGTTATAACCAGCTTAGCTAAGCCAATGCTGAACTAGCTCAGATATTTAAAGCAGCCTATTCAGACAGCACAGGGCTCACTAGTTTCCAATAAAGAAAAACAGCTTTGGAGGGCTGAGCTTTCCTGTGGAGTCTTTTGTTTGCACTATAAGGATTTCTTGCGACCAGCAATAACCATCATTGCCAAGTGGACACAGACCAAACAAGGAAGCTCTGAAAATGGGATGAAAGCAACCCTGCAGCAGGGTTCTTTTACAGAAACACTGGTTAAACAGAATTGTTCTCAAGTACATTTGCTGTTTAGCCACCACCAGCATTACAAGCAATGCTCCTAGAACAGAATTACTGAAGAGCAGGTTTTTCATAGAGGAAAATCATGTGCATAAACAAAAAAGATGCCCAGAACTTTATTTGATCCGATAATGCCTGAGCATGTGAGAGCTGGAAAATGTGATGGCAAACTTTCTTCTTTCTAAAAATGTACCTACAGGCATATGAATTAAGGATAAATGTAATCCTTTGCAACAAAAAAAACAAAACTCACAAGCAAACCCACCATATTGTTCTTCTACTTTTTTGTTTGTTTGTTTGGAATATCTTTGGTTTTTTTAGGGGTAAGAAATGAACCATACTATAAAACCCAGCACCACTTACAAGGCTGGACTTTTGACAGTCTCCAGGACAAGAATCAAAACCATAAATTAGTATTTTCCCTTTCTGTAAGTCACTGGCATGTCAGTACAGGCCTGCGATGACCAGAAACCACGCATGGGCTTATGAAACAGCCTGGAGCATTACCATTAGGTAGATGCAAGTAAGACTAGAAATGGGCTTGTTTCATGGGCAGTGGTCCTGCAGGAACATAAGCAGAAATATAAGCCCAGAGGCTGCAATAAGAGCCTGAGGTTATACACAGAACACGTGGAAGTCATGCACAGCAGTGCAGACAACCAATGCTCATTACAAGAAGCCCTGGGCACCTCTTGGGAGGCTCTGGGAAGCTTTCTTGATTGATGCATTTTGTTTTCTAAAGAAGCATGAGATGAAGCTAATGTTTTACATTGTGTTGTCCAACACTGTCACGCACAGCAGAGAACCAATCCTCATTAGATACAGCACCTGTGTACACTCCTTCTCAGGTTCTCAGAGCTTTTGTGGTTTGTTTTTTCAAACAAGAATAAGATGAAACTAAAGTTTTTTGTTTCCGCATTATATAGTCCAATATTATTCATACTATTTAAATGTGGCTACTTTCTCTCCTTATATCCTAGAGAAAATGAAAATATCTTCTATGAATCATGAGTTTCTTAACACAATTCCTCAGTCTCTCCCTCTGAATCTGCAATTGAGTGTCTGTCCAAGAGCAAAATGAGTTACTCTAGTCCCTCATCCCACGCTGCTTACAAGAAAAAGAATAGCTGACCAAGACCTTGCTTGCAAGATTTACCCATGAAAACATAGTCCCATAATCAAAAAATGGAACCACTTAAAACAGGTATTGTTAAAAAAAAAAAAACCAAACAACAAAACAACCCCCTCTCTTCCAAGAGCAATTTCAGGTCTCTTGCTTCTTCATTTTATTATTAACAGTGGTGTGTTGCAATACAGCATTAAGTAAGTGCCTAATCCCTAAATGAACCAGTTGTCTTTGACCTCACTTACCTCTTTTGCTGTGGTCTTGATAAGAAGAAGAGTTGGTTCATGTCCCTCACTGTGAGAATAGAACCTGAAGTACAGAGTTCATGAACATGAGCACTCAACTACAACCACCTGCAGTTTTGCTCTTCCTTAAGGTCATGCACCTCCTCCCCCTCCAGCTGATGGCATGGCAAGAAAGCCATCTGAAAACTAAGCACGTTCTTGCAAATGCTTTCTACAGTCCATTGTAAATATGAGTTGAATGTAAACAAGTATTATCAAGTAGTTCTCTTCTACTCTGTTCTCTGTACAGTTGTTTATGCTTCTTGCAGAATAACTTGAAGACTATCTATCACAACGGCCATTTCACAGCATTTTGAGTGAAAATAACCTAAAGGAAGTTGTGTCTTGAAGACTGATGGCTGTGTTTGAAGAGCTTTCAGCCTTCACAGAAAATAATTATGATGTGTTCTCTTTGCTTGCTTCTGCTTTTTCTCATAGGCACATCGGGATGGCACAGCAGACCATGCCCCACCTCAGCACCTGGTCTGCAGATATCGAAATCATTATTAGGAGCTACAGGATTATAGTCTTCTGTGTCAAGTGCAAGGAGAACTCATACCTAGTTTATCCTACCTTAAAAATAACAACAATCTGATTCATTGGCAGAGAAATTGCCAGTTTCCATGTCCCTTATTCTCTGGATCAGTTGTGGTTATCTATCAAAAGAACCTGCTGAGCAGCTGCTGAATTAAACCATTCATACCCAGTGGGGAATGAACCAGTCTCAGACCAGCACATTCTGGGAACCGATGGAGGTTCGGTTCTTCCAATTGGTCCTGGACAGTTTAAAACGAATTGCTATGGCCTGGCATATGAAGTACCCTGGTCAAATGCTGTAGCCAATAGGAGGAATTTGTCACATTTACTTCCCATCTCAAATAATATTCACTAGATCAAGTTCTGATGAGGCATGGCCTTTTTGTAAATTCGGTGAACAGTTCCCCTCTTGCTCTTTTTTGCCCTACAGTAGAGAAGAATAGAGAAGGGTTTTCCTCACCTGCTCAGACTACAGCCATGTTCCGAAGTGGTGAAAAGCAAGAGGGGCTGGCAAAGTGCAAACCGCTCTGGGATCCACGACCAGATATCTCGCATCTCTTTGACGCTGACAACTCCAGACTTGAAGTTTTCGGCATGAACTGCTAAATGCACATTCTGCCTGAGAAATACAACACAAAACATTGAGAAGCAATGATTTATCAACAAAACAAGTGTCAAACTACTGAACAGTAACATGCAAAGACATGTGACACTAAATGAATGCTACAGGAACACTAAAACGTTCACTACAATGAATACTGAAGACCCTAGTAGATATGCTGTTGTTCAAAGCTCCAGCCCACGGGATTAGAAGGCCATAACCTAGTGAAGATAATAAACTACTGCAGTTTAACACAATCCTCAAGTGACAGTGATCTGGCCTTAATGAAATATCTGGAGCATTTCCTCTGTATGACAGCTGTAGAGAAAGCACCTTTTATATAGAGGACACAGAATCCCAGACTGGTTTGGGTTGGAAGGCACATCCAGTTCCAACCCCCTGCCACAGGCAGGGACACCTTCCACTAGACCAGGCTGCTCCAAGCCCCCTCCAACCTGGCCTTGAACACTGCCAGGGATGGGGCAGCCACAGCTTCTCTGGGCACCCTATGCCAGTGCCTCAGCACCCTCACAGGGAAGAACTTCTGCCTAAGAGCTCATCTCAATCTCCCCTCTGTCAGGCTAAAGCCATTCCCCCTTGTCCTGTCCCTACAGGCCCTTATAAGATGTTCACAGTAGTGAGAAAGCAAACCAGCCCTGCCCTGAGGAGTCCAATACAATTGTAAGAACTGTTTCATGGCTTTTAAACTTTCATTATTACTTGAAGGTAATAATACTACTAATCACCATCATCATTTCAATCAGCCTTCATTTCTCAGATTAAATAAGCATAGACCCCAGAGCCTGGGGATTATACCAGTGTTATTGCAGCCATGGCTGATGCTAAAGACATTTAAAATGCAGGAGTGACAGCCAAATAAAAGTGTAAGTGACACAGGAACTTACGCAAGACACTAAATTACTGGGCAGCTGTTAGTCACAAGCTTTAGGCAGCTTGCTCTGCATGCAAGGGTTCAGTTGCAAGTATCTTCCAATTTATTTTTTTTTCTTTTTGACAATCACACAATTCTTTCCTCTAAGTTTCACAGAGCATAAAAAGAATCTCAATGCCACATATCTGCATGTATCTGAATTGCTTAGCTCACTCCCAAAACACACAAAATATATGGGTTTTATTATCTTTCTTTTCTGTAGTACCAAGAAATGAGCAGCATTTGCACTGTTCTTGATTGTGGTTCTTGCCTGGTGCTACCTTAATGTCAGCACTGCTAGTGAAGTGCCCCCTTAGGGCACTTAAGAAAGAAAAATAAATAAAATGACTGCTTTCTCTCGCAAAATGAACGCAACCACTGCTTGCACTGCTGCCCTGTGTTATTTAATTAGCAAGGAACTTATGTGAACACCTATTTAAGCAAGCTGCAACTACTTTAAAATACTTCAACTACTTTAAAACTTGCATTATCACTACCTACGACATTATTTCTGCTAGCAAATAAGCTTGTACAGCAAGCTGAAGGAGAGATCAACTGAACAAAGTATGAGCCAAGATTTGAGCCCACAACTTCAGAATCTTACTTTACGTCTCAGCTCCCCTGGTCCTGTCTGGTCTGCAGTTAAAGGCTGGTGGCACTAAGGAACAGAGCTGAGAAACAAAGCCTTGGTTTCCATTCATCAGGAATTCTATTTTTCTCACATTCAAGGAATTAATAAACATTCAGGGCAGTCAACTAGTTTCTTACAGTGGCTTTCTGAAGGAAAAGTAATGATGACGAAACAGGCAAACCTCATAATTATTTGTACGCTTGCTCTGCATTTTCACACTGATGTGATCTGTTTAGACAACTAAACTTAAGTACTTGTTCCTAAAAGGCTCCCAACCTCAGCTTCTCCTGGCTACTATGAACTGGATTTAAGGACTTCCCTACCCAGACCCCACTCAAAGCCTGTGTTCAGCAGCACTCATAGTAACACATCACCTTCAGTATCCTGTGTCTTCCTACAACTTTCCCATGTGGGTAAAATAACACAGAATCACAGAATCAACCAGGTTGGAAAAGAACTTTAAGATCATCAAGTTCAACTGTTCTGCCAGCACTGCCAAGGCCACCACTAAACCACGTCACTGAGGGCCTCATCTACATGGTTTATGAATACTTCCAGGGACGGTGATTCCATCACTGCCCTGGGCAGCCTGTTCCAATGCCTAAGAAAACTACCTTTCAGGTAGTTGTAGAAAGTGATAAGGTCCCCCCGAGCCTTCCCTTCTCCAGACTAAGCCCCCCAGTTCCCTCAGACATTCCTCATCACACTTGTGTTCCAGACCCTACACCAGCTCCGTTGCTCTTCTCTGGACCCACTCTAGTACCTCAATGTCCTTCTTGTAGTGAGGGGCCCAGAACTGAACACAGGATTTGACATGCAGCCTCACCAGTGCCCAGTACAGGGGGATGATCACTGCCTTGGCCCTTTCTGGCCACACTATTTCAGCTTTATCAGCTGTAGCTTTTTCAGCTATCTCAACTCTACAACCAGATCTTTTGAATCAACTAGAAAGCATTTACCATCGTGTTGGCCATTTTAAAGACTATGCCTATCCCTTGAATGTCATGGCAAATCATTTATATTTAATGTCACCATTCAGTTAATAAACGCACACCATAGCTTGACAAAAGGATATGAAATAAAATGACCTGCTCTTGGCCCAGGCATAAGTCACAGCTGCAGGTGCTTATGACTAAAACCTGTGTTGAGACCAGTGTCAGTACAGCCTGCACCTACATCACACCAAACTGCTGCTTCACAAAAATAGAAGGGTTTTTTTTGGACAGGGGTCAGAAAATTGCAGCCTGAGTTACAAGTGTCTAACCTGTATCCATCCTTTCATTTTGGACAGTATTTCTCTAATGACACTGAAAATCATCTACTTCAGTTGGGTAGCTGCTGTTCAGAGCAGTAAATGAGTGAAAATGAACAGCACAGTTTGGCAAATTAAAAACCCCACCGTTTTGGTTAGTATTTGTTAATGAAAATTTTTAGAATTCATCACTACAGTGGCCTTTCAGGGTTCTCTAGTAAGAAACCAGAACTTGGAAAGGACACTAAATTCGGACTGGCACTGCCACCAAAAAGTCCACCACTAGAACTGAACAAAATCACTAATCTTTTACCCTGCATTAGTGTTTTCCTCAGTTCTTCATGCTGGCTTATTGGGATTGGCATGACAACTTGCTATCAAATGCTGACGCTGGAAAGATGTGCAACTTTATTATCCCAAAGGAAATTCCATTTAGAGAAGAAGCACAACTTAGAAGTTTTATACAGCAGCTTATTTGCTATTTTCATAGGAATGTTGTTTTTCACATCCATATTATAAATAAATTGAGCTCCAGAGACCTCAATGTTCCTGAAGATAAGCCAATGCTGCTGATGCGCAGTAGCTGCTCTCACAGTGGATATCTCTGTCGTATGCCAAGACAACAAATACCACGCTCCAAGATCTGACTCACTGAATTATATCTTCCTGCTCTGCTTTGTTTTGGGTTAAATCTGATCTGGTCAGCATGATCTTTAAAATCCATTATAAATTCAGTTAGAGCATAAATATGTGGTACAAGTGATATGCTGTTTGTCAGTCACACATGGCAATAGAAGCCATACATGGCGTGTAAGCCTGAAATATAATCCTGTGTTGAGACCACTGTCAACAGACACCCTGTACCTAACTCCCCTCAAAACCGTGTGCTTCCTCACAGAAATCAAGGCTTTTTGCTTTCAGAACCTTATAACTGCAGTAAAGTAATACATGGGCACTGAAGATTTGCTTGGCTGGAATTAACAGCCTGCTGATTTCTTAGAGGTAAAATCCTCAACACACAAAGTATGATACAAAATGTGCTCCGATAAGCCTGTTGCTATTTCAGACATGAAAACATGAGTAAATTAATTCCAATTTTGATTTTATAGATTAGTGCAAGTGTTAGTGTGCATCACTCACTGAAGTTAACTCAGGACACCTGCAACAAGGCCAGGAGATTCACAAAGGCATTAATTTAAACCCATTTTAATTTAAACCTGTGGTATTTCAGACTCACAGGGCAGTCTTCTTTCAAAGTTCTCTGCTTATCAGATATCACAATCCACTGGGCTGTGTTCTCTAAGATTTGCTTTTCAGGCTAAGACTTGATGAATGACTTCATTAACCACTAACGCTACATGGCTGAGTAACTCTGACCCTCTTGACACAGGAAAACAATTTTGTCTCCTTGCCTCTAAAACCCCTACCTCCTTAAAAATAAATATAATCTAGTATGATTAGAGACAAGTGACTTGTAGGAGTGTGCCAAGTTGGGCTCAACCCAACATCTTTCCAATTAACTGCAGAAAGCTTGCAAAGAGGAAAAAGAAAGCTGAGGATGTCTCACATCTACTGCAACACCATAAACCACGTTTGGACGTGTTTCTGAAGATGTCACTTGAGATGTTTTAAAACAAAGCAATACTTTTTCTTCCAGTGTGGAAAGGACAACTTACATCCCACTGTTAACATTTCCACCTGGGAAAACACAAGCTTGTTACATGGAAGCACTCATCTGGCTGGACCCACGATCCCTTATCTCACATCTTTGCAGGTGCTTTGAACTAACTTTTCAGGAGTGCACTCAGGAGGTGTTACAGAGCAATCAGATGCTGGGATTGCTGCGCTGCTTCTCCTGCCCCAGCAGCAGCCATAAGGACAGCCTCGGAAAGAATAACTGGCCAAAAAACCAAGAAATGAGCAAGCGCGAAGATTCAAGTCGTTGAACCTACCTTCTGGGAGATGCAATACTGCAAACAGGAGGGGTGCAGTGGGTATGGAATTGACAGAAGGAGAAATGTGTAAGGAAAAAGACAAAAAAAAAAAAAAAAAAAGACAGAAAAGATCAGTGATTTCCTGCATCCATGACAAAGTGAAGGAAAGGAGCCTGGAGAGAAACAAACACAGTGAGGTTTGATTCGAGCCACCAAGCACGAGAAAAACAGACAGGTTAAAATATTTCCTTTTTTTTTTTTTCTTTTTTTTTTTTTTTTTTCCCTTTTTTGCTATCTGCTTGTAGAATGAACAATTCGTCATCTCCTTGCATAGGCCAAACACATCTGGACAAGAGAACTCACATCTAAGGAAGCACCGGTGATGATCAGAACTCTACCCAATGTGATGTTCCACGGCCTAATGGCCTCATAATATTTGAGACTAACAGAGTCTCTTCCAAGAGATGAGCAAAATAAAGCACAAATTAATTGTAAATCAAACTGTGAGTCTAAACATAAACTGTTGGAAAAGAGTTGAGGGAGCTTTACATGTATTTAGGCATATGGAAGAAGTTCAGCTAACATTTACATTATT
This sequence comes from Psittacus erithacus, assembly GCA_009867235.2. Classification (NCBI taxonomy): domain Eukaryota; kingdom Metazoa; phylum Chordata; class Aves; order Psittaciformes; family Psittacidae; genus Psittacus; species Psittacus erithacus. The sequence goes on along the minus strand of WYDI02025350.1, from coordinate 5,842 downwards.
TTGTAGGCTAAAATCTGCTACATCTATATCTCCATACATATGGTATCTGCTTGCAACCACTGTAACTAACTCAGCAATACAACTGGCTGTAAAATCCTAATGTATCACTGGCTGGTACCTTTTGATTTTTGAAGATTTGGAGAAAATGAAACTGTCCCTCTAGAATACCAATTTCCATATATCACACTCACTGACCCCAGCAGATTTCCAGAAGTCATCCTCCCTTCAGAGGTCAGAACAGCTGATAAACTGTTCAACACTTCAACTTGGATTTCAAAAGCAGCTGGGAGAAGTCTTCTGCAGTTACAGAAGACCTTGGGAGAACCAGAACATCTCTACAGCACCAGCAGTTACAAGCATGTACATTTGCACTTGGCAAGATGCTGATTTTGTTTAGATTAATGCATTGCTGCCTTTCCTATCTACATGGAGATGTCTTTTGGCAATGTTGTTTATTATCATGTCTTTTACTATCACACTGGAGCAGGATTTCATTTACTGGCTTCACAGCTGGTTTTTCCTCCCCTCATTTCTGAAAAGAAATTCTGATCATGCAGTCGCCTTTTGAATCACTACTCTCATTCTTCTCTTCCATGGTTCTTTCAAAATCATTATTTGTAATGGTACAGGAACCTGTCACAAAATAGGACAACTCCTGTCTACAATTAATATACTCTGGACTTTCAGCAGGCCTGCAGCCAAACTAATTTTCAAAGTAACCTGTAAGTAAGACTTACTTCTTCCTTGCTCTATTAAAATAACTCTCCAGTTAAGCAAACTTCTCCCAGCTGACAGAGTGTTTGCCTACTTACACTGCAGAAGTGGATGAACTCACAGTCCTGGGCAGCATGAAATTGACATTTTATACAAATAATCTCATACTTAAAAATTATTTTTCACATTCTTGGGGTACTTTTCCTTTGAGTACACTATCAGTGTTTCCCTCAGCTTTGCTAAAACATCTTTTAGTTAAAAACAGCTTGTGAAAGACACTTCTGAGATCTAATACTTGTAATTAACATGTAGCTGTAAGAAGCAATTATGAATTAATCACTAAGCTATGAGAAAGTGTGTTGTTTCTCTTGTATCACACTTCAGTTACACTTCTGGTTACAATCCTTAATTGTAATGCTTAATTTTGCGGTTGCAGATTCTCCTGCAGAGATCAAAGATCAGCAGATACACCAGCACATATTGTGTTCCCAGCAGTCACCCAGGGCTGAGTGACCAACTGCTCACCATGCTGGGCAATCTCCTGAGGTCACCTGGGCTGTCTGCAGTGAAAGCCCTACCTCTTCTGTTTGACTGTGATGCCCTTCTGCTGCAAAGCCTTCTCATTGGCCATCTGTAGCAGCTGGATCTCCTTCCGTGAGAAAAGGCGGACAGCAAAGGCCTTTTCCAGCAGCTTCTCTGGAGGCACTGACTTGGCAATGTCCCTCACAAACACTCGGATGTCCTGCTGTATGCTGTCAGACTTCATGGGCTGCCCAGCTCTGACTTTGCGAAAAAACTTCAGAAGTGCCAGTGCCACACGATAGAGAACTTTGTAGCCTTCCACCAGGAGCACATCAAAGACCCGAGCGATATACACCATGGGCAGCTCTCCAAATAGCCATCGCTGCCAGTCAGAGTACACCTCCAGCACGTCCTCAGACACTGCCACCATCAGCTTATGTGCCGCCTGACAGTACTTGTTTGCCAGGTCTCCAAAGGTCATGCAAGATGACTCGAAAGCCAAGAATGTCTGGTCAATGAGCCGCTTGGATGGGTCATTGCAAGCAAGGATGCGACAAACTTGCTCAAAGCACTCGGCCTCGTCCTTGCTGTAGTGCAGGAGCAAAGCAACCACCGAGGGCAGTGCTGGGCAAAATGAGATATCTGGGAACTGATTTGCAATGCACAATATGATCTTCCTGACCGCTCCGATACCTTCTGCATTCAAGCAGTATGTGGGGACCAGGCTGTCATCCACAAACTCTGGCAATGGAAGAGAGCTACCACTGCGCTTCCCAACGATCTTCACCACAATGTCTCGGTACACGTTCGCATCTGGGGTGACTGTACGGCATGGGATATTGCTGAGCAGCTTGTGGTATATTTTGGCTCTCAGGCAGTGGTTCTTGGCCCAGTAGCCTTGGCGGGCCAGCTGCTTGAGCTCTGGGAGCTCGGGGCACGTCAGCTCCTTCACATCCTGACTCTGCAAAGAACTGTCCATTTTGTCCCAGTCCACAAAGCGGCTGTATTCATCCATGGCTCCAGAAGAAGCAAGTCAGAACTCACGAGACTGGAGATGCTATTCAGTCATCAAACGACTTGCAGCTTTTGCTGCAAAAGTGAAAAAAAAAAAAAGAGAGAGAGGTTTGACAAACAGGTAATCTCCCATTTTCTTTAGGAGTACACACATACATTTAACGTGTTCCTGCAATGCCAAAACTGTTTTCTAAAGCAAAGAAAGTTCAAGATACATGCCCTTTTATTTTTTAAGTCAAGTTTTACTTTCATTCCGTTAGTAACACTTAAGTAATTTATCAATGGCAACCTAAGAGGCTGATGCCAAGGATACCTCCCCAGGAAGTGAGTTCTGTAACTGAATGTCCAAGCTGAGACACAGACTTTATGTTAACTTCCCACTTTGAGAACAGAAGACTCCAACTTCCAAAATACCTATTGTAAAGTCTGTTCAATTTGCAATTCCTCCTCCTAATTCTCTGGGAAAGTAACTGTTACTTGTAGTACAAGGATGCAGTCCCACGAGCAGCTTTCACTGTCCTAACACAGTGCGGCCAGTGCCAAGAAACACTAGACCTCCTGCTAGCCACAGCCATGTGTTCTTGCCCATTTCTTTGTGCTGGTGCTAGCACTTGTGTGGCCACAGTCACTGAGATTGCCAGTTTGGTTCAGTTTTTTTTTTCCACTGGATAAGATGCATAGCTCTCTGGTCAGCCAGATCATGGCATCTTCCTTCTGACTACTTACAAATGTGACTGAAAACACCCTTCAGTTAAATATTTCCTGAAAATCCTAGCACTAAGGGGTTAAGAATTGAGTACACAGTCTTTCAAATGGAAGGCTCCTAGACCTGTTTATATCAATACAGAAACCAAAGATATCCAAACCTGAACAATACTTTAGGAAAGAGTTAAAAATGAACCACACATGACAAAAGTGACTGTTCCAAAGCCAAGTTGGACAGCGCTTTGAGAAACCTGGTCTAGTGGAAGGTATTCCTGACTGTGGCAGGGGGTTGCAAATGAATGAGCTTTAAGGTCCATTCAACTCAAACCACTCTGTGGCTGTATGAAGCAGACCACCTTTTCTAGCTGTAGTACAGGCTCGTCAGCTTAAAACAGTTTCATTAAACTGCTTCTGGTCCTGTGCTTGCACACACACTGATCAAACCACCCTCTAGAGGGCCTGCTGCCACCACAATTAAATCTTATAAATTCACACCTCTGCAATAGCACCAGCAGCTGAAAGATCAGATTCTGGCCTCCAGTTCCTCAAACTGCATGCTTACATGATCTCCTAGTTGGCTCCAGATTTAAAGTACACCTGTGTCCCAGCAAAGAGAAGGACTACAACCACTAATGGCCATGAATGAGCTATAACCAAGTCAGTGCAAAGCTAGAAGGGAGATTCAATAAAAGTGAACAAGTAACAGCAAGCAACGGGTTTACCGACTGCTGGAACATCCACGTCAATGTGTCCTCAGAGCCAGAGTAAAGCTGGGAAGCACATGGCAGCTGGTGCTGCACACTCTGCAAAGGCAGAGTATCCCTCTAAACCACAGCTGGCCTATAAAACTGTTTTGTACAATTAAGACATTATATAGCAAGGTTAAATCAACAAAAACACATACAAAAATGCTTCTAAAGAACTTTAAGTTATTCTTGTGTCAACAGACTGCAGAATGCGTGGCCTTGACATTTATCAGACTGGTCTTTCATACAAGAAGTGCATTAGAATGACTTGAAACTCATAAGCTAGATATCCTCCCTACTTCGTTGCAGGAGACTAAAACATTTTGTTTCAAGCAGAAAGAAGTTCATACACATACAACTACGATTAGCTTGGATTGTTATAGATTTAATCCAGACAGTTTAAGATTCTGACTAAATACTAATCTGGGTATTCTGGAATCACATGCTGAAACTCCAAAATATAACTCATCATTTAAAAGGCTGGAAACAACACACATTTCAGTCAACTTTTGATTGGCTCTTCTCTACCAAATATCTACTGTTTCTTTTCTTATTTTTTTGTTTTTTAATAAAAAAGATTTTTTTTTTTAAATTCATTTTTGTACCTGTCAAGAGGAATACAGCAATGCTTACCATGCTCACCATTTCTTTTTGGTTTATTCCTCCGTATCAGAAATTAATTTTCAAACTGCAATTACAGGAGGCAACACACTGTCCTGACTTCAGTTCTAGCAGTAAGATATGTTAGGATGTTGAGGAATGATGCCTCTCAGTGTGAGCTGAGAGCAGGTGTTCAGGATATGCAGACAGTAACAGCAGGATACCAGTCCTTCGCGGAGTCAGCGTCAGCTCCATGAAAGTTAACATTCTTCTGTCATTCTCCACCTGGGAATCATAGGGAAACACATGATTTTGAATTCAAATCCTAGAATAAGATCCTTGTGGGGAAGAGAAATTTAATCATATTTAGCAGTGACTAAAGTCACTGGGGAGGTGAACCATTCTGTTCAGGGCCACTTCAGTATAGAAACTGTTTATATTCTGTGCTTGCTGGAGTCTCCACTATGCAACAGTTTCTCACTTCTGCCATCATCCCTTGGGAACTGCTTATATTTATACCAAGGAGGGTTAAGAAAAATGTCCATCATACAAGACAACTTCTAAGCTCCTCAGAGTTACATCTCCACTGTGCTTTTCCCTGTAAACCTTTGTCTCCCTCCTCCTTACTCTTTCCTATTTTCTATCATTCAGAGACATAAGCATATTTAAGTTTGCATTTGAAGTAATTTTTCCCTCTGGAAGTTACTGCCCTCTCCAGAAACTAATAAATTTGAAGAGCATGTGCTCCTCAGCAAGCTCACTGAAGTCTGGGAGCTAGAGGATGGAAGTCAGATTGCCAGAACTTTTGATTTGAGCTTACAGTCTTCCACAGGTGGGTAAGTCTAATGGGCCTGCAAGTAGGTCTAGCTGCTTCTGCTTGTCAAAGCTCTCGATGCTGCAAGACAAAAATGTCAGCAAAGCAAATGGGCATTGCCAAGGTTGCCAGAGCATGACAAGCTCTTAACTGTGCTTCCAAATGCAACAGAATTAGTGTGCTTCAGGGTAATGGTGCATAGCTCCTGACTCTCTGCCAACAGCTACTGTAAGCCAGCAGGCCTCAAACGGGAAGTATTTACTTGACAGGGGAGAAGAGCCCAAGAAATCTCAGGAAGATTCCAGCCAGATTTCATCTCCTCCTCCCACTCTGGAATCCTCCTCTATCCACCCCTCTGGACAAGTTCTCTCTCTTCTGGCAGCCATGTAAAGAGCAATGTTTAATTTGGAGCTCATGGGAAGAGGAGACAAAAGTTGCCTCCTGTTCAGTAGCAAAGGGGTAGGTGGGCAGGGCTGTCTCCTACCCATCTCTCCTACCCCCAGGGGAGCAAGCAGGCAGTATAGACTGCTATATCTGGGGGGATGGAAGGGTGGAGTGTCAGTTAAGGTGTGAAAATAGTTAAGAATGGCTGTATAAGAGTGTATGTCAGGAAGTCCCGCCTTCATGGAATCACAGAATAGTTAGACTTAGAAAGGACCTTAAGATCATCTAGTTCCAACCCCCCTGCCATGGGCAGGGACACCTCACATTAAACCATGTCACCCAA
>WYDI02025349.1:0-11342 GCA_009867235.2 Psittacus erithacus | reverse complement strand
GACATGGTTTAGTGTGAGGTGTCCCTGCCCATGGCAGGGGGGTTGGGACTTGATGATCTTAAGGTCCTTTCCAACCCCAACTATTCTATGATTCTGAGAAATCAGAGATAAATCCCTTGTAAACAAAACTCTCGATTCCCCTTTTTTCCTATAAGGGTGCATGAAAAAAACCCCAAACATTGGTGTAGCAGCTGTCTGGAGAGAAGAAAGCAAGGTCATAGGCAGAATTTAGTAGACAGTCACATGAATATTTTGCAATGAGTGTTGTAGCAAAGAAACTTGGACCCAAACTCTGTAAAAAAGAAGGGATTAGGAAGAGGTCTATAATGTTGCCATTTGAAATGCATGAGAAGAGGCTGCATCTACTAAAGTAGGAAAAGCTGCTGTGATTCCATCTGCGTGCTCTCTGGTGACAGCTAGAATGAACCAAAAGATATGAAGAAAGGCTAATAGAGAAATTAATTCAAGCTTTCAAATAAAAGCAGAGGATTGAACACTTAAGTAACTTAGGTTTAAGCTCCTATTGAGGCCACTTTTTAGAATTTGGAAGAAGTCTTTGACAGTGGATGGGGGGGCAGGGGAAGTGTCTGTGTTTCTGGTGAGCAAAAAGTTCCCAATTTTTTCGTGGAATAGCTGAGGGAACGGTAGGAAAGTCCTTTGGAAACCCTGTTTTTCCTTTCTTTCATGTGCAGATGGTCCTCTCAATATGTCTCAAAATGTGTTTGGTGAGGCTGTAACCACGTGTCAGGGACACTGGCAACCTACTTAAGAGTTGTCTTAAGTGTTAACCATTTCAGGGGCTCGGGATAAGGGGCAGCGGGGGGAACCACATATATGTCCCCAGAAAGAAGATAATTCTCTTTTCCATTCAGTAAAACAACTGTTGCCTGAAAAAAAAATATTACTGAAACCAGCTGTTCTTCTACATCTAGTTACAGAAGAGAAAAAGCTCACTTAATATGTGTTTGTGAAAGAGAGCCAAGAGCATGCTCCCAGTCAAAACTGGGACTGGTTCTATCCCACCTCTCTACCTGTTTATCCAGAAAAGCAAAACGAACTCAGGACTAGGTGTTCCACAGCTGCTCTCTCTACTCCTATCCAATAATTTATGGACAACAGTTCAAGTCCACATTCCTGAGCTGGAAGTTAAAGGTGATACCAGAATTTAATAAAGCTCTGCTCTCACTACTGGAACCTCAAATGAACTGCCAGCTGCTCAGAAAGATTTAGGAAGGTACAGGGATGATGGATTCTGCTAGTGTGCATCCCAGCTCAGCAGGTGAATGTGTGAATAGGACACTGCAGACAGGAGAGGGAAGAAGCAGCATTAAGGATAAAGGAATAAAACATACACTTGAGGGAGATGTGTTTAAATTTTCAATGGGTAATTTAGGTGCAAGTGGTTTGTTTCTCCATGCTGTCAGGATGACTCCTGCATGCAGAAGAAAATTTCCATGCTCTGAACTAAACGAAACAGACAAGAATGCGATAGTAAAGGCACGAAGGTAAGAAATGTGTAAAATGTTCCTTTCCTGTTTGGTGAGAGTGCCTGTGAGCCTCTTCAGGGAATTCAAGCACAGCTCTGGTGCCTAATATTGAGGAGCCTGATGAAAGCAAAAAAAGCAGGAAAGTTTCTGCTACCTTTATCTTGGCTGAAGGTGAAGGCTGAAGGACCAAGGAAAATCAGTACTTGGTATTGCTCAGTTTGAACATCCTTCAACTTTCTGATTTTGCTATTTTTATTATCCATTAGACTGAAGTGCTTTCAGTTTATCAGATTTCTAACCTCTACATCGATCTATTGAGGAGTGACAAAAATCTCTCCTTAGTTGCTACTTTGGTACATTTAGATGTTTTCTGGTGGATTAGTCTGTGACATGGTTCTCTTGCAACTTTTTAAGAAAGCTGGGGTTTTTTTAGGTCGTGTAGAAATTTAACCAATTCTTTTAAAATGCATTAAAAGAAGATCTCTTTCTGCTGATTCTAAGATAATTTAATTTGTGGTTTCAAGTTTGAAACTATTATGAGTACTGGAATAAAGTGTTTCAGGTTATGATACCATTTTCCCTTCAAATACAGAACAGAAATACTTAAAGTCTTCTTAGAACAAAGAGTAGATTCTATGAAAATTTTTAAGCACTATATTACCAGCACTAGAAGATCACGGAATCAGCTAGTTTGGGAAAAGACCTTCAAGATCATCAAGCCCAACCAGGACTGTTAAGTCCACCACTAGATCATGTCACTGAGAGCCTTGTCTACATGTTTTTTGAACACTTGCAGGGATGGTGACTCCACCACTTCCCTGGGCAGCCTGTTCCAATGCCTGAGCACCCTTTCGGTGAAGAAATTGTTCTTAATACCCAATCGAAACCTCCCCGGGTGTAGCTTGAGGCTGTTACCTCTTGTCCTATCACTTGTTACTTGCGAGAAGAGACCAAACCCCACCTCACTGCAACCTCCTTTCAAGTAGTTGTAAAGAGGGAGAGATAAGGTTTCCCTGCACCTTCTTTTCTTCAGACTTAACAGCCTCAGTTCCTTCAGCTGCTTCTCATAAGACATGTACTCTAGACCCTTCACCAGCTTCCTTGCCTTCTCTGTCAAAATCCAAAAGTTGATGGAGATTTGGAGACAACAGAGTGCTGCACAGAACGAATGTGACAAACTTTCAGTAAAGCATGTAAGGAAAAAAAAAAAAAAAGCAGCAATAAAGTATTTTCTTCACATACTGATCCCCAGATATCTTCCAAATTTTCAGTTGCAGACCGAAGTGGAGTAGGATGTTTCTACCTGCAAGAAGACAAGCACTTTACATAAGGTCACGCAGCAGGGAGAGACTGTGATACTGAGCTCCTAAGATGAATCAGGAGAAAAATGCCACCTAGAAAGCATAGGGCCGGATGCCAGGAACAGACATACCCCCAGATACTCCCACACACAAAGGCTTTCCAGGCCACTGTTAAAGCAGGTGGCTTAGAGTTGTGCCAGACTATTAGTCAAATCGGAAGTGATCATACGCTAATCATTATTCATCTTCCTGAAAGCAGAAACATGAACTAAAGTTAACGCTGAAGCAGAAAGGAAGGACCCAGCATGGGTAGACACATCAGAATGGCCCCAGAAGAGTATCACCTAGTAAATGGTGCCCTGTAACCAGTGCCCTGCTGTTTCCTTGATACCATTTCATAGCTGCATGCAGCCCTATTTCTACTGCTATTTGCAAAATAGATGGTGAGAGGAAAAAAAGATTAACAACAGCACAGGGATACTGGAGACGGCATTCAATGCCAAGGACAGGCTACTCAGGTTTGGAGGACAGGTCCACTGGTATCAAACACCTCAACATGATGAAGCAAACACAAAACCAATATCGATTAGTAGATGTATGTGCACACATGCATATGTGACAAGTATTTGAGAGTTTACAACTGTAGACAGTGTTGCTGAGCATGTAAACACTTTGCACCTTCACTGTTAACTTTTAAGAGGTTTAGATAAAGAATCACCTATAATAAAACATAGTAACTAAGAATGCATCATCTCTCTGAAGAGACAGAGTATTTTATTGACTCTTGATTTGAGGTTTACCCTTCCTTTAATTAAAGGATATGAATCTAATGTGAACTAGTCAAATCAAAACTAATCTAAGCTGTCCCTTCTTTCATTGAGGGACTGAACAAAATGAACTCTAAAAGCAACCCTAACGAAGAAAATCTTTCAAGAAGAAAAAAAAACACAACAGCAAAACTGATAATAATAACCACTGATGAACATACATACATCATAATCAAAGAGCCTGAATATCTTTAACTGGTATTTCAGGCAGAATCAAGGAAAGAATAGAATTTCAGCCTGGGTTCTCCCAAAAAGGCCCCATACCAAGAATTTCCAAAATTTAGCTGATCAGACTCTGGAAAGTGACTCTATCTAAAAATGACCATTTAAATACCACCACACCTACCAAGGCTGGGATGAATTCCCCATGTCCTAGTCCTTTATCAAAGTTTAAAGGAGTTTTTTTTTCTATAGAAATACTTTAAGGGAATCTTAACTAATAGGATTATTTTTAGGTGTTTTCCTAGAAAGGGAAGCTATTTCTTAATTAACTTACTACCTATTTAGTTGGCCCATTATGTCAGCTCATTCAGAAGCACAGACCATTTAAACTGACACCATTTTTGGACATTCAACCTTTGAAATGTAAGGAATGCAACAGACATAAATTAAGCACAAAGACTCATTATTTACTCAAATTTTCCAACTTTAAATAGAATTTTAATGTAAGCAAAAGAAATTCCAGAAATGTCACTGCTAATAATTTTGTTGGATCTCTACCAAAAGCAAGAGGAAATGAAAAGGAATCCTGAAGTGGTTGATATGGTTGGAACTGTACTTACAAATGCATCACTCCAGGCCACATTCATGAATACTGACAGCCACTGACAACAGTATTTCAAAACAACCTTTTAGTAGTAGCTCACATCCTTTTTAAAAGATGTTTTGTAAGGAATTCAAAAGAACTGGCTCCTGACCAGGAAATAAATAGCATAACATGACACTTAAAACCTAATATAATGGACAAAATGTAATAAAATCAGTATGTTTGTGATGAACTCAGTATTTTGTGGGTATTTACTGATGACCATCCCTCTGTATACTACAGCGACACATAAAAATGTGTGAACTAAGAACCTCAATTTAATATTTTTAGACCATTGTTGATTCTCCAGTGTAGAAAGTCGCAGTAAGGCAAGAGCCTAAAAATGTCAACACAACCGTTCCTTCAGCTGACAACTGGGTTTCAAATTTTCCAAATATATCTTTGGAAGAAAGACCTTGAAAAAGGATGTCTGTAACGTAACACTGTGCTCTGCCCATCCCGCTTCATCACCCACCCTGGAGCCTGATGGGAAATTAATAACCTCAGAACACCAAGAATTCAAATGTGCAGTGCAATAGGTCCTGCACCTAATCATAGAGCTGTTGCTCAGATGCACAGGACCAGTTGAGGAAGTTTGATGTGTTCTGCCACATGTTAATCTAGGGAAAAAAGCACCCAAAATATCAAAATCTTGGGGAAACACCAGTATTTCTCAAGTGAAACAAGCCAGTCTGAAAAATTCAAAAGCAAAAAGGCACTGGCATTGTAACAGTTCTCCTTGAGTAAGTTTATTTACTAAATTTGACCTGTATTCTCTGTTTCAGTTCCCATTCCACCCTCCCCCATCCAACTCCCTGCTGGTGGTGAGCCTATAATTTATTACTTTCATTGTAACTGGTGTTATGTTTAATTTTAAAATACTTCATGCGCTCTAGAGTGCCTTCTCATTTGCACTGAGGAAAAGGAAACAGTTCAGTCTTGGACACTTGCTGGCAATGTCAAATGGAAGACAGCTACACACTGACATGTCATCTCCGGAAGACAGTGAAAGTACAAAGTCCTACACAGTTCAGCAGAAAGAGTCAGGAAAAAATTCCAGATGCAGCCCAACAGCTGCTGTAGCCAACTATAAAGAATTGATATTGTTATCTGGAATTAAACTTGCTTTAGTTCTTAGTAAGTTGCCTGAGAGACCAATAAATCATATGCAAGGAAAGAAGATTCAAGGGGCACGAATATCAGTGGTGGAAGATGCTGCTGTGCTACTTAAAGCTTTGATAACTGCTGCTACTATGTGAAACCAAGGCTGGGTAGATAGATTGCTGACATAGGTGCTGATTACTCTGCTGCTAAAGCATCATGCAAGCAGCAGTGTCCAGCTGGCCCTAATGATACGTCACAATGCTCCATCTGCAGCTCCCCATGTGCACTCTGTGGGAGGAATGTCCTGTGCAAAGTACAGGAGATAACTGGCCGAAGAGGCTAGAAATACAAACCAAACAGAAATACAAACAAACCTCAACTTCCCCAATACCACCAATTGATTGATGTCCGGGGCACACTTAGAAGTATTATCTGCCATTTACAGTTACAGTTTTTCCCAGTTTAAATACTATTATCATCTGAAGTAAAACACTATTTGAAGACAGCCCGGAAAGCAGATTCCCCAGCCTGACTTTTTGACATCTCCACGCTTCCTAAAGCTGCAGATTCGGAGAAACCATTTTCTAACGTTGCTGTTTTGTCTCATTTTTACCCACTTTACGGTTGTGGACTTGAAATGCTACTGTGGCCCTGGGAGAAGTAATAGTTTTGTTATTCAGATTAATGGCCATTTCCACACTAAACAAAGATGATCAGGAAGTGACTGATTTAAAAAAAAAAAAAATCACCATAAGTAGCTGTTTAGTAAGAAGTAATGAAAAGCCAGAAAAAAAGGTGATGTTTCACCGACACATAGGGAAAATCAAACAAGACTGATCAATTGGCTAAAATAATCTAAGACATGCAGAAAATAAATCAAACAAATGATTAATATCAACTCTTACTGTAAAGGTCTTTTCCTTTCACCTTCCTCCCTCATGTTTCAGTCACTTTATGCCTGAGGCTCAAAAAGGAAGATTTTGTTAGAAAAGTCAGAAAAGCAGCTTACATTCACACTTTCACGTGTCCCCAAGATGACATGGGGTCATGCTGTCCTGATTGCTGTTGCTACACAGTGGGCTGGAGGAAGGCGAGATGGATTTTGCTTCCCTGTGTCTTCCCATTTATCACCATTTTCCCCTTTAGGGATGCTAGTTCAAGTGATAAATTCCCAACTAGATGAAACACCTCCATTTTCTGATCCCAGCCCAAGTTTGACCAAAGCAATTGCAAAATCACCTTCCGGCATCAAGTCAGGTCTGTGAGGAAGGTGGCTGGGAGACCACCACCATGAGGCTCACAGAGAGACCCAGGGTTGGCCTGGCCATCAGCCTGCAGATGCCCTCATCAGGCCTGATCCTGTCATCACCATGGGCTGACATCCCAGCCTGGCCTCAGCCTGCCCCTCTCCGTGTTCCCAGGGAGATGCCTTCTGATCAGGGCTATCCTGATCTCCCCCAGCTGCCCTGCTTCAAAGGCAGAAGACCCTTATCCTTACATATGGGCATCCCCATGGGACAGAGGCAGGCTGAACCCAATGCCCACGCTTTCATCTTTGGCTCAGCTGAGCTGTTCTGCCCCATTCCACATGCTCATGCTGAATGGCATGTTTCTGCCATCTGTGTCTAGGCAAATGCTCTGCTGGGGCAGCAGCACTTTCTCAGGGACAAGAGCTGCAGATCACAAATCACACTGAAGAGACAGCAATGCCAGTGCCAGGACAGCACAAGTGTCTTCTCAGCACAAAAATCAAAGCCTCTCAACAGACCAGCGTGGAAGTGAAGCCATTTCAGTTTGTATAGCACCTTTTTCAAACACAACATGTGGTGGCCAAGGAAGAATTGAGCTTTTTCCACCCTCCACCTCTTCTTGTGAGGATATGCTAATCTATGCCAGACAAAAAAGTTTCTCCCTGTAACTTGGCCTCTCATGGCGCCAGTCCTTAAAGTGCCCTTGTAGCTTGGCAGCAGGCATCCATCCCCTCCCCTTACACTTCCCAGGTGGCTGCCTATACATACTCACTGTAATTGGGAGAGTAACGTACATTAAGTTTGCCAGCTTCATTGGGATTTATTTTTAATAACAAGATTGAAAAGGTGAAAGCAATACAAATTTATTCTGTCAGAGCCAAAGAAAGGCTTGTTCCTGATGATGAAGTTGCAGAGAACAAAATAACCAAAACCTGTTTCACAAGAGGACAGATCCTTCCCTTGTACCTGCATTTATTTGAGTCTCCTGCCTTTCTGTTGCTGCTCTTATCTGCTTTCTTAACAAGCAGGAAAGTCTTCTAAGTTTCTCCAACCTTACATAGCTTTTCAGGTAGCTGCAGTGCCCTCATGACCATCCTGCTTTTTCAGAACTAACAAAACATCAGGAATATTTGTCATTTCACCCTGATTTGTTTTCAGCCTCTACAGGGATCAACTACACTGCAGAATAAAAATGCAGGGGACAGGTCTTGCATGCAAAAGGAGCCTTCCAATTGTCCCCCTGAAACACAGTTTGGAGAAGTTAGACTAACTTCCTCAGCACACCTCCCTTCATGTACAGTGGAGTAAAGCACAGAGTTTCTCAACTGCAAGTTGCTTATTGAATAAAATGAAGAGGAAAAACCTTCTGAAGTCTGAAAGTGGAAGTCAATCATCAGAAGACTTCCCTGTCCATGGCAAGGGGCTTGGATCTAGATGACCTTTAAGGTCCCTTCGAACCCAAACCATTCTATAATTCCATGACTCAAGATTTTTTAATACCTGCAGGTGTTTCTGCAGGTACCCATTATTACCGAATGTCAAAGTTTCTCAATAATAAAAGCCTTATGAGGCTGTTAAGTCCAATCTCTTGGCAAAAAAAAATTGTAGCGTCAGTAAAGGACTTTGTTTCTATTTCAATGCAGACCACATTCTTTTATTGCTTAAGCTGCCAAAACAATTTTCATAAGTAAAACCTCCCAGAAGTTTCCTACTGACAAGTTGCCCTTCAACTAGCAAAGTTCCAATCAGAGATCATGGGCAAATCCCAAGAGAACCAAATGTTCTCACTGGGGAGTCACCAACCGAGATACTAAGCATTACCAAGATACTAAGCATTCAAGACCTAATTGATCAAAACATTTTAACATTAATCCTAAAGCATAGGAAAGCAGAACTGAAGTAAAAAGATTATTCACATGCTAAAACCCACACATTTGCTAACATATTTTGCTAGATCATCCATGGTGGTCTCAGCAGTATGTTTAACTGGCTTATTTATCAAAGGACTGAACATGAGATCTAGAATTCAAATATACTTATGTTTTCATTTGGTAAGAAAAGAAACAAACAACTATTCTAATAACTTTAAATAATGTAAAGATGAATAGTCAAATATTAGTTTTCAGGCTGGTTTACTAACATGTTCACAATGTACTCTGCATAAAGACATATTCATATAGAAAGACAGCCCAGCTTTTTAAGTTAACACATTTGGCACAATCATAGAAAAATCTACATTTATTCAGTAAATGCACTGTAGAAGAAATATCGTCTTTACTTTGAATAATGAAGGAACAGATTGAAAGAGAGGAATTTAACACAAAAATAAGTGCCTTAATTGCAATAAAACAAATACTTATCTTTACAAAAAGGTAACTACTGTAATAGAGCTGGAGGGATGTGTGTGTGTGTGTATTTTTTTTTTAAAGACAGCCATGCACAGGACCTGCAGAGTGAAATCAATGTGTATCACATGGTTGTTGAAACAGGTATAAACAATGTTTTAAATGAAATATCAAAATCTGCAATTAATCATGCATGCAAACAATTTCTAGAAAACTGACATATTTGAAGTATAAAGCATATTTAAGTTTCTTCATAATGAAAACTAAATCAAGTGTAAAACAGTGTTAAGAATATAATACTTTAAGTCCTGCCACACTCTATGTCATGTCCCTTCATCTGCCAATTTCAAACACTATGCCTATAAACAAAAAATGAAGCTTTTTTCTCTGAGCCAAACCCTCCTCTGTACGTGCCTGAGACTCATACAGATACTCAAAGAATTACAAAACCAGGTACTAGAGTCTTCTACTAAAGAAAGGATTCTATCAATAAAAAAATAAGAATATGCTTGATTACTCTTGAGCTAGAGGTTACAGGAGGAAGTTTATTCAGTAGAACCTCAACAGACCTTGTCAATTTTGAAAGAATAGCATGGCAGTACTTTCTACAGCTAAAGAAGGAAGATAAAACTTTGAATGCACACAGGAAGTAGTGAAAGAAGATGACGCCGTGTCTGATACAATTGCAGTTGGCAATATTATCACACAAACAGTAAATACTATACTAAAAAGTATCATATTAGAATTATACTATGATATAAATTTAATACACATGGATAAAGAATTAATATTGATAACTGAGAACAAAAAAAAAATAAATCTGTATTTTAAAAAAAGCATGTGTATTACCAGTCAAGTTGCACTGAAATTTGCATTTACACCTTTTCAGCACTGGGTTTACCATTACTTTACTATTTAGTTAGCAAGTTGCTCTAAAGAGCCAGCACCCTATTTGTGATCCAAAAACGGTATCACCGTGCTCATGAGCCTTCAGACAATGGAAAGACTATCCTAAAATACACACTGAAACTACCTCAGTCCTGTATCAGTTCTCCTATATACATCAGGCCATTGAATGATAATTTTGGGGGCCCATTTCTGTGAAAATAAGGTTATCTGATGTTATTCTGAAGTGTCTCAGAAGCTGTTTCACTGAAGCTTACATCCTGAGATTTTTAGTTAAAGCAGTTTTTATTCAGCCATTGATGGTTCTTCTGGCACAGCTTTCAAATATTTACTGCCAAATTCTTATACCTGAGCTCAGAAAAACTTTGACTGACAGTTTCAGTAATGTTTGTAATAAAAATGTGTAGCCATAAAATTCAGGGTTGGTAAGCTATATAAATATGTTTTCTGGACTAGGTGCCCAAAGTGTGTAGACATGCATGAATAACCTCACTGAGATCATGAAACGCCATGCTGTATATCTGGATATATATATTGCTGTATATATTTCTACAAATGTCCATTTTTAGCCACTGCTTTACTGACAGATTTTTCCACATTTTCTTTGAAGTAACTGGCCTTTAAACTTGATGCATGTCCAAAGAGTTAAGTTCTGAATTCCTTAGCTATAGCTTCCATTTGCATGTTCTAGCCTTACATAAAAACCTTGTTTCAGCAAAATAAGTTACTATTTTGCTGAAATAAGTATTTTACTGTACTTAAAAAACAAATCTCCATATTCTGCAGTTTCCTCCTTTTTGTCATCTAAAAAAGTTAACTTTTGAGCAGAAGAGGAAATTGAAGAATTTGAAAAAATAACATGGATCTTTATTGTAGTCAGAATTCAGTATAAAAGTATTACCAGATATACAACCTGTCCCTCAAAAGCCTAGTTTCCACAGTGACCAGAACACCTTCTGATTTTTGTTTTGTTTTCTAAAGGCCTTGCTCTCTAGTGTCACCCATCCCCACAATAAAGATGCAAAATAAGCTCAAAGAAATGTGATTCTTTCCCCCCCTCCAATATCTAAATCAAGGGTAGGACTTAGATGCCCACACAGCACCACCATACTGCATGGTGCTTTTTATCTAAAGCAATGTGTTCTGATTATGAAAACTCACCCGTCTGTCCTGGGTTCAGCAGTAGCAGTCATTTTTCTCCTTCTCAGTAGCGGGTGCAGTGCTGTGTTTTTGACTTTCTGCCTGAGAACAGCGCTGATAACACTGATGTTTTTAGTTGCTGCTCAGTAATGTTTACTCTGACCAAGGACTTTCTGA